>APFE031718916.1:0-18178 GCA_000404065.3 Pinus taeda | reverse complement strand
AGAGTTACATTGCTTTTTTTGATGTCTTTCTCTCATTTCTCAAGCTTGTTTTGAAGAGCTGAGGATTAAGACTTGCTTAGGAAGCTGGTATAGGTAATGATAGGCCTACACCGACTGCAAATAATCAAGGTGACGAGATTTTTGTGTAACACCCTCTCCTCATTCTATCCACTTTATAACAGCTCTTTATTTCCTGCTCTTGCCCTCATATGATCAACACTCAACATCTCCTGTACTTCTCTTCTGCACAAGAACACTTGGTCTCTCTTAGTAGAACACACTGAAACAGATCTGTAATATGCTAATGACAATGTTTCATATCACCTACAATACAAGCACACACTACATTCCCCACATTGCAAACTTGTGATCCTCAGTTGTGTTCCTCTACAACGTAGAGAATGATGTAGTGTATGTCAGCTCATCACTATGTCAAGGGTGTACTCTATCCAACCTCTCCATTCTATTGTTCAATTCCTTTCTCCACAATATTCAACATAATATCACTGATATTAATATCACATTATGCCTCTAGATGGTTATTAAATGATCACGATGATTAGAGTTTACTTCCAGCATGGCTCACTTGATTTTTGATCAAATGTTTTGCACCAAACACTCTTTTCCATTGAATTCCTCATGTCATGAGGGAAACTCAAGTATGGATCAACCAAGCGCCATTATTTAGCTCTACAAATCATGGTCCTTATTGCCTTGATCCAATCTTCTTGTAAAATTTCAATTGACTCTAATTTTCCATTGAAGCTAATCTTTAAATCTATCTACTAACCCTTTTAAGCTCTGTTAACCATAAGTTGTAGTCCAATTCCATATATGGCACACCTACTAAATATAACACAAATAGGTAAACTTTCTATTGACCCATTCATGTCATTTATAATTGTGATGATTAATGTAATTCCCTCAGCCTAAAGTGTTTTGTATATAGCGTGAAGGCCTGACCCTCGAGTCATAAGAACCATTTGGAATTGGGCCTTAGCACCTAATTTCAACACAACACAACCTAAACGTCAGGGACAAACCTCTTGACTTATGTGTCCGGGTGTGACTGCGCATTTATGTTTCTTACACCATTTTGATTGATCTCATGTTATCCTAAAGCCTCACTAGCCTAGATATCCTACCTACAACACACTTAAAACCTTTGATGTCCCTTGACTTTTGGTGTCTGGGATGACATCTCCCTAGGATCACCTCTTCCACACTTGCACCAATCTAAAACCTTTCGAGGTTGTGGCCTTGGCACTTTGCAACTGGGCCTTGTCTTGTTCATGGCACCGTATCTCATGTTGTCAGCCCAATATTTTTCTTAAGCGACACAACGAAAATCGATAGCGTGAGACCTCTCAGATTACATGTCCACAAGGGTTTGCCACACCTCCACTACACAATTTCTAATTGGATCAATGTTCTAGTTCATGTACCAAGTAGTATGCCATGTTGGCATGACACCCCATCACACTATAAATTGACAATGGTGTTCCTTTGCAACTCTCCAGGGTAAGGCCTTGAGGGTTATATGTTTTGGTGGTCCCATTTTTTCAAATTTGTGCTAGTCATAAATATCTGAGGATGTTGTGTCCCTACCAACACACATCTTCGCACCAACTTCCACATCTCAAGCTATAAGTAGTGTCACTTTTGATCCATTTTTAGCCCTCTTGGGTACCCAAAAATGTTGAATCTGCATGCCATGTGCCACTTTTCCTAGATTGCCACGTGTCTAGTCTAGCATCATGTTGATGTTATCCCTATCCTTATGCACCCTTTGGATCTTTTTCGATATATTTTTTAGGGTTATGTTTCATGTCCGAACCTCCTTATGAAAACCCTCTTGTGCATGGATTCATTCTTTCATTGCTTGTTTGCCATCTCATCTTAGAGCCTTGCACTGCTAGATATTTTAATAAATGTTGGAGTGAAAACCTCCACAGATGAGCATCCAAGATAATGCCTCTGTGTGCGCTCCTCCGCTACTTTTGTGCACCAATAAATTCCCATTCTTCCTACGACTTATACCTCCAATGTAGCCCAGACCCTGGATCCCTAAAACAAAACACTTCATCCTACTTTGAAAACTTTTAGGGTCTATTTGTCGTGCTTACGTGTCGAAGTGGGACCAAGTGCTTCCTCCTTTTGATGTTAAAGTCAATAATCCCACTCTTTGAGCCACACTCTAGCACCACCTATACTAAAGCACCACTTATATGGTAACTAGACTATTGGGACCCAAGTCCATGTCACTATGTTATATTTTTATCTGTTAGATTTGACCAACCATAAATTTTGATCCTCGAGACAGCTTTTGGACTTCACCATGTCACTGGAAAGATATTTCCAGGAACTGTCCAACTATGCCATTTCCATGAGAATATGAGTTGATCTCCTAAGGCATAAATGCATTCAAATCCTCAACCACCATAGTTATGAGATTAATAGCTTCTTTTATAGACCTGCTACTATGATTATTCTCTAGAAAATACTACAACAACCATAACTCTCACCTTGATCTTATTTCTTCATGCACATCAATGCTAAACACACTATGATGCTAGAGTAGTTGACAACAATTCCAATACACTTATTGCTACCTATCATCCTAACAATTCTAGTTGTCCAACAATCTTCTCCTTTGGACTTAATGGAAAAACCTAATCATTTATGGCCACTCCTCATCCTATAACTAGAAAATACAATTCCATTCACGTAATACTCTCATTTACCTTTCTCTTTGCTACATGAGTCTCTAATACTTCTCTCTCCCTCTTTGACATCAATGGAAAAGGGCTACAAATTGCTTTCTTTCCCCCTTCAAATCAATATATAAGGGTTTGGATGCTAATGTGCATTCTTCATTGTAGATTTCTCTACTCAAGGGTTAATATCTCCTTGATGAGTTACTTGAAGTTTTCCATCCAATCTTAGCTACATCATCATGGGAAAAGACACCTTCAAAACCAAGCATCAATAAAACATGCCCTTGTGTCTTCTTGTAGTTGTTGCTTCTCTAGGAACTGGACATATATGATATGCTCCCCTTGAACATATACCATCTCTTTTAATTTTTTGTTCAATCCCTAACACCCCATGTCCAATGCCCTTCTCTTTTTCCAATGCATCTATGCATCTATCCAAATTTCACATGGTATTGTTGCGGCTACAATTACCAACTGATTGTGATATATTTTGGTTTAATCTTCCACTATTTTTTCTTCTTGAGTGACTGTGCTTACTCCTCTTGAGCATGATAAACTCTTCTCCCTCTGAGATCATGCTTCTACAAATAGGGGATGTTACTTAAAGAACACCAATTGTGCTAATAAATTGACACAAACTCAATAGTGTACCAGATTTTTTTTTATGAATTCTACTAAAAAAAATGTCCATTTATACAAAAGGTTACTTCACCTGAACCAAAGACTACTAATTAACATAGTGATACCAATCGACAACTAACGAACATGTAAAGATTATAACAATTATGTTCATGAACAAAAAATTACTAGGCATAATCAAATTCCCAACTTAAATTAAATAAGGCTATTTCACTAAAGATGAAAAACTTTCATCTCTTGAGAAACCAATCTTTCTGAGAGTAAATATTTTTTTCCTACTACTACTACTAAAGTAGCTCCCTCTAGGAAAATGCTCTCTTTTTTTCTTTGACCTCTTTGCTTCTCTCTAGGGAATGATCTTTTAGACTTGATTTAAAACTTTGGATTCCTTATCATTCTGTAGTTTTGCTACAATTCTTCTTCTCATAACATAAAATAATGTTGTGTTCACCACCTGGAACCATGTTAACTGCACTTTCCTTCTTATATTGCTAATATAGAAACAAAAAAAAAGTCATATTTGTACTTAGTAAATGACTCAATTGTACCTCCAATTATTTAGATGCACCTCTCTATCTGTTGATTCTTGAAGCCTTCATCTAATTTCTTTGTTTTCTCTTGAAGCCATTCTCTTCTTTTTAATGAAGAGAAACTAAGGATCTAATCCCCATGAGCAACTTATCCTCCTTTTTCTTCCAAACCATCGAAGGCTACGTCCTGATAGGAACACTACTTTCCAACTTATTATTTTCCCTTATTTGGGCTTTCTCTTGGATGTGTACGGCTAGGGTTCTTGTCTCCTTCACTTCCTCTTTATTCACCCAAGTCTTCATGTTTCACTTTACCTTTTTTCCTAAAAAAGTATCACTTTGGTTAAAGTTTTGCTTGCTTGTCTTGAAGTTTATAATTTCGGAGACATCCTCAATAGGGATAAAAGGGTTGCATCATTTTTTTTTCTCTAAATCTTCCTAAGGAAGGTATCATACCTTTGCCGAGTTTTTTCTCTTTTATTCAATATTCCTTTACATTGTGCAATGAAAGAAAGCTCATATTTCTTTTCCATTGTATTTCTTCTATCCTTCAAAGGCTGAGTTGCTACTCTTTGTTGAACGCAATATGGGGAAAATTTTATCTTAACATTGTACAACTTGTTTCCTTCATCACAAAGATGCCACAAGTGTAGCATTCATCATGGTACATGAATGATGAAAAAGGCTTGATATGATTGATAACCTTCTTCTCAAACTCTCTCTTGTTGTTAGCATGTTATGTAATGGGCATATTAAGAATTCTTGGGTCTCTTCCACCCATTATTTTTAGTTTTCTTGCATTCCATCTACATTTTATGGATTTATGTCAATAATTATTGGATGAATGGAAAGAATCGTTGAACAAAATTTCATACCTGGGAAAATTTTTCCTTTCATGATTTTGTTGTCGAGGGACAAAGGGCTTTTATTGGTTCTTTATCTACCTTCAATGGCTGTTTTAATTAATTTATATAACAATTCTTTGGTGTTATTGCTTCTCCATGATAAAAATATCCTTTCCTTTCCTAATCTACCGACACAAATATTTCTTCATTATCTCCCTTGGAGGTTGCTTAAAATTATGTTGTTGTTGTTTCTTTTCATGTTACTGCTAGTACCCAACAATTATTTCTTTACCTTTATTATTGTTGGAATCCTTATTTTCCTCATCTTGGTTAGTTGCACCTTCAACCTTTACTTTCTTCAAACTTGAAACTTCATTTAATCCCAAACCAAACTTTATGAGATTGTATCTCCACTTAACAAGCATCTCATCCAAGGACTTTGTGCTATTCTCAAGCTTCTGATATTAAGACACGCCTTTATTTTCGATTTCTAGGACATGTATAAATAAGACTACTTTAGTTTGTAGTCTATCACAATAAGCTTATTTCTCATTAACCTAATTGGTTAATATTCTAATTAACCTCCTAGCCTCTCCTTGTTGAACATTCAAATTAACAATTTTTTTCCTCAACTCATCATTTCTGAAGCTCATGTTGTTGCAATTAATACTTTTTCTATTATTTTTCCTATACAAGATCCTTGGTCTCTTTTAGAGAAGAGATGAGCTTCTTCATAAAATAGAATTTTTTATCTAAATCCCTTTCTTCACTATCAGATGTGTTGGGAAAATCATCGCATAGATCTAGATCCCTTTCTGAGTCTATGAAATCCTGCATGGGTTTGAGGAGTATTCCTTCTTCATCACTATAGGGAATACATTTATTTTCACCTGTATATGAGCACTCATGGTATCTCTCCTCAATATACACATGAAATGTTACTTCCTCTTCTTCATAGGAACCCTCATTAGTTATTGATATAAGTGTAGGTCTTTTCTCACAATTAGTAGATGTATGAATGTATTTTTCCTCAGAAGGGGAATATGCACATCTATTGGTTAAATGACATATCTCTTTACATTTATCACGTAGAAATAACTTACCTTCTAAGCATCCATACCTCTCATCCAAGTCTTCTTATTCACCTTTGGAGTGAAGATCAACAACTTGAACATTTGAAAGGAGATCTTCCTACTTTAGAGCATCTTTCCTCAGGGATGTGTTCTTCCTCTTTCTCATTCTTTTCATGTTTCAATCACCAAAAATAGCTTCAACAAAATATCGTTCACTACTAGAGCAACAAGGTTCATCAACCCTCTCTTGAGCATCTCAATTGTCTCCTCTATATATAGAATGCAACTTGTCTTATATTTATCTTACAGACTTGCAATGGATCACATTATTGGAGCTTGAATATAATAATCCCTTTAAAATTGAATCCTTCTTTCTTTGTTATCATTCTCATTATTTATTCCATTCATTATAGAGCACTGTGTTTCTAAATTAATAGACATTAAATAGACTTCCACCCAAAAATTCTAGGCCACATAGTCTACTCCATTAAAAAATTTGACTCCTTCTGGTGTTCGCTAATATTGATTAGAAATGTTTCCTTTTGATCTACCTTCAATTAGTTAAGTTATTCCTAAAGGAGCCCACTCTGATATGAATTTTTGACAACAATGTTAATACTGTGGGGGTGAATTAGTATCAAGGCTAGTTTTAAAATTTAATGTCAATTCTTACTTTTACATTCAAACTTGGAAGTCAAAATGTTGGAAACCATCATCATATCATGTGAAACAAATTAAATAAGCTCACGTAAACATACAAACCAAAATCATGAGCAATAAGCACATAGAACACATAGGTTTAACATGGAAACTAGAGAGGGAAAAACCAACAATATTTGTTTTATGATTTAGATATGAGCTTCTACTCTATTACATCGATTTTCTTATGAGTCACCACTCACAAGAATCACCAATTCCATGATATTGTTTGCTAGCACCCACTAGTAGGAAGGACCAACTCCCTTCTTTTATAGAAATCTAATTATCATATTGTTGAAGCCTCAAAGTTCACCGCAACAACATTGGGGATGACCACCTAGTCCAGACCTTGGAGCAACTCCTTTTCCATTTGGAATGGTGGTTCCGACTGATTCAACTAGGTCCAGTTGCCTTCTATCAATCTTTAATGGCTTTAAAATATGACTTTCGTTCAGTAATGGAGAAGATACATTAGATCAACCCTCTTGTTGATCAAGAAAGAAATTGATCCTTAAGCTGCTTTTGGGCTCAACAAAGCCACTACTAAAGTTTTTCCTCTTTGTGAAGAGAACTTATTGGAATGTAGGGAATAATGTATATGCAAAATTATTCTAAGATGAAAGCAAAAGGAACTATGTTAATCCTATCTCAATTAGGTAGATATAGATCTAACCCAACTAAGAGCAAGATAATTTTAAATAATTGTGACTCAGATATGTCTGGCTTATAATGAATATCAAGCTAATGAAGTAGTTCACTTAAGTGACATTATTAATACCGAAACACATCCTATTGAGACCTCTTAACCAAAATAATCAATCAACAACACTTAGGAAGAAGTTCACAAAATGATATTAATCATTTAATCAGTAACTTGAATAATTAAATAATAATATGCTGAAGAAGTTGACAACATATCACGTTTCAATAAATCAATTTTATATGACAAATTTTTGAGTAAATAGTTACTTAGAAATCATAATTTAATCGATAAGAGTAGAGATACATAATAACATAAAATTGAGACAAGGTACCCATATCGACAAATGTGCACGAATATGGAAATAAATAGACACATCCTTGTCATCATAAAATGAAACAAGTATTTAAAATAATAGTACTTGAAATACCAATTTTATTGAATCCATTCTCTAGCTCCAGTTTCCAACAATCTTTTACAGTGCCTGAGCTTCTGATTTCAAAAACAGAGCTACAATAGTGCAAACTCTATTTGTTATACATAACTCAAAATGTAAAAGAAAAAACTCAATCATATCCAGATCTGAGATTCCTCTCCTCCCACCTACAACTCTAAACCCTTATTATAGAAGTTCTTTTAGAATTCTAGAATTGCAAAGAACAAAAACCTTTATTACATTTTGCAATATGCTATTTATAATGTTTACAAAGGAATTCTTAACAAGAAAGTTTGCTGAAGAAGAGATCTACTCAATCAAATTTCATTTGCTCAAAGTTCCATTCTTCAATTGCTTGAGCATTTTCACTAATTTAGATCTTGTTCTCCTTATCTTTTCCATTGTTTTTCCTGCAAAATCAAATCAAGACAAAATTAAAATGTAAAAATAAAATCAAAATGCCAAATCTAGAATTAAAGAAAATCTAATCAAATTTAATTAAATAAATAATTTAAAAGGATATCCAAGATTTCTATTAATGTCTGTGAGATTTATTTGTCCGAAATGGGATTTCATTTTCTATGCCATAGGAAAAGAAGCTATCATTTTGTTTTTATAAGAAAAACAGGTAAATGTTAGAGCGCATTTTGGGACTAACAAGTGAAATGCAGAAGAATAGGTATTGGAGCAGAAATAGATTGGATATTTGATAGTAAAATATATTGTAGAAGGCTTAGAGATGTTTTGACGCGTGATTTATTGACCATTGATGATTTGATCAAATTTGTTATTGAAAAATCCTCATAATTTATTTGGTGTCTCTATGGATTTTATATTTTTATGCAATTTGGAGTCCGTGGCTTGGGCTTTAATTAGTGTTGGCTAATAGAACAAATCAATTTTGTGGAAGTCTCCCACAAATTTGCCATGATCAAAATTCCCAGTAGTTTCTAGAATTTTTTGTTCCAGACTAAAGGAGAGTCGAGAATTTTATATAATTAATTATAACCTAAATTAATTTATAATCTAGTATAATCTAAATCTATTATAAATTAATGATTAGTTTACAACTTAAAGGTATACATAATTAGTTTATTATTAATTAATTATTTATAAATATTCATTTAGTGTTAATTTATATTAAAATTAATTTAATAAATATTAAATAATTCATTATATATAATATATCTTATAACATGTACATATTCATTTCCAAATGAATGAAGAAGAGAATAAAACCAATGTTAAAATTACCATCGCATCGGCTTCATCACATATTTCCTTATTTTGTTTAAATGTTTATTTAACATTCATGTGATAAAAATTATGCGAGAAACGTTTTGCAACAAAAATTTTGTGATAATTTTTTTTATCAAATTTTTTGATAATTGTTTTTGTGATCTGGTCTCGAGGACTGTTATATTAATGAAAATGAGTGGGGTTTACGTGAATTATTAATTTTACAAATTGAACTATAGCCATTTTGTAATTTTGAGAATTTGGTCGTGGCAATTTATTTTAAAATAATAAATTGGAGTAAATTACCAAGATCTTGAAATGCGTTTTCATTTGTTATATGATTTAGCAGGGTCATTTTGTAAAACCGTTAGTGAAAAAATGAAAAATTAATCAAAGTTAATTAAAATTCAATATTTACAATGAATGACTATTGACCATAATTAGCTTTGAAAAATCAAAATTTTATTCATTTAAAACATTTTTTAACCCAGGTGACAAAAATGATCAAACTCCAAAAGAGTGTTATTTGCACAGCGGTTGACCAAATAGAGCGAAACAAGTATCGTTGGAAAGCTTGTGAAAAATCGGATTTAATGAATCAATCAAAATGGAAATCTGAAAAAATGAAAAATAACAAAATTGTAGGATAATTAAATTAATAAAAATCATAGGTGTTTAGCAAGAAATCAATAGAAAGGGTCCCCATTATAGAAGTACATAAAAAAATGGGGGGGTTGTGTTTTACCACAACAATGGTGACACACAAGAGAAGAACTAGTTATCTTTGTTTTATATGAACAAGATTTTCTTAAAATTAAAGTAAAAATAATTAAAGAAGAGAGAACTATTTTTGAAATGTTTGACTAAGTTCATTAGTCTGAATAAAAACAAGAATCATTTAACTATAAATTTTCTTAAAATTCTTAATAAATTAAAATATATCATAACTCTATATCAGTCTTTAATTAGTTATAGAGATAAAGTATGGGTCACTTTACAGCTTAGATTTTAAAATATACTTATTTGTCATAGGTAGAGCCACTGCTGCCAGCAAACATCTATAGTCTCGATAGGGTTACCTTTTAATCATCAATGATTCAGAATCCCATCTATTTAGGAATCATTGACCTAGAGATAAATCCATTTATATATGTTTATTTTCTTTGTATTTGTTTTTATTTTTTTGTTCCTAAAAGCCATTGTCTTGGTTTGGTAGCGAGATAGTTGACAACCACATTCTCTGGTTATAATTGGACTGAACAAGCTGGTTCATGCTGAGAGCCCTTGTCTTATAATTGTTTGCAATCATAAGTCGTTACCCTGGTTTGTTTAGTAGTATTGGTAATGTCAACTTATTTTTTCCCTATGATAATGGTAAGTAGGCTCATGATGAAACCTCTTATCTTTTATGTTTAAATATATTTTTGGATTACACTTTAGAAAAACAAGACTTTTTGGGTAGCAATAATTACTAACTCCTTAGGACTTAAGAGTGACAATTTCAAAGTTAAGGGTATTTCATTGTAAAGTGTATTTACTTGGTTTAAAATAGTTTTTCTTGACTGATAATAGATTTTTGAAAGATCTTAATAAAATATTGAAATCTCAAAATAATTACAATTTGGATGAAAAAATAAATTTCTTAGATTTTATGATACTTGATCAAATTCTCTTGTTTTATATTCTCTTTCCTAAGTGCGTCTACTTTTATAATAAGAAAAACAAACTTTATTAGGAGATTTAAGAAAAAGTCGATAGTAGAATATTAACATTCTTTTTCTGTGTATGCTGACCATTGTTAGGTAACAAAAAGGCCTTTTGTATAAATTATGGTAGAGTCACCAAGATCAAAACTGTAAAATAAGAGGAAAATAATTCCTAATCTAAATTGATAAAAGAAATCAGCAAACAAAAATAAAAATAAAAAAACGTAAGAGTAGAAAGGAAAATCCATGTTTTTAAAAGATAAACTCTAACAAGAATGTTTATACCAATGTCTCAACAAAATAAAGTAAAAGAAAATAATCATGTAACCATTCATTCTTATGCAGATTAAGAGAATTTTTACCTTGCAGGGTTATAAGCATTTTAGGTTTCAGATAGCAGTGATGATAAAATTCAGCCATAATGAAAAAATTTATGTCTGTTGTCAATCTTCATTTTCAAAGCATCATCTTAATCATTTTCTAATAAAAGGAATGTTGAAAGAAACAAACTAAAGGTTCAAAAAATTCCTAGTGTAGGTGTCTCGACGAAGATTATCGCTGCGTATTGAAAACAAACCAGGAAAAGAGTATAAGGCTTCAAAATTTGATATGGTGGAGGATTGAAAGATTTTATGAAGAGCTGTGAAGTAGATTTTAATATTAGTAGAATTTAAAAACAAAAATGAAACTAAAGTAAAGTAATGAAAATAAATGAAAGTGGGTATATGAAACTTCCCATTCGAGAATTTCATTTAATTTTACCTGTCAAGTATCATCTTCTCCAATGCTAACTAACTTAATTTTTTAATTACAATGAAAAGTATGAAAATGTTGAACTAACCGTGATCTTATAACGCAACATCATTATTTGTTTTATTTAAACCAGAGTAAGTAGTAAACTATAAGGAGATAATGCTTTGTGTTCAAATAATAAAAAATAAAACAAATCCATTAGAAATGAGAATGAAATTATGCTTCTTAATTAAGTGCAATGGAATGTTGGCATAATATTATAAGTTTCATATCAACTTCATTTCCATAAATTGTCCAAAATTAAGATGAAATCCAAGATAATAAAATATACATGTATAGATGGAAAGGTCTTAAATTTCATATTAAATATGGAGTGGTATATATAAAACTGAAATATAAGAGAAATTGAAATGATCTAACCTTGTTGCAAATTTCCTATCAATTGCTTTAATACCATAATCATTACCCCAGATTGCCTTAAAATATTCTATACAATGCAATTCCTCAGTGGATGTTTCGCATCACAAGTTTCTTTGCCATACTTAAATTTCAATCTGAGATTCTTTACCTTTTCCGATATGGGATATAATGATTGAATGTTAATGGAAAAGGGGCATGTATCAGAGTCTATCACATCGGAAAATCTTAAGATAAGGCTTCGTTTGAGTTTTGCGATGCGATATATTTGTTGCGATGGAAAATTTTTGATATGGACATATTCTATGTGAAAATATGCAATGTGATGGGGCGATGGCAATATCGAAGAATCGTTATACCAAGGATTGGGGAATAGTCACATTGCACATCACACTTCGCACATCGCACATCACAGATTCCGAATTGTGATATAAGGATATATAATAAAAATTACGATTAAGAAATTGCAATATTAGCATATTGGGTCATTGGGAAATAGTCATGTCAGAAATTCCGATATTATTCTGTGATTGCAGGGACGTGATGGATGATGTAGAAAATTGGTGGCACTGGCTTTGGATCTCAAAAGAAGTCGGCGATCGGAAATTTAAGTGCATGATGTAACATTGTTGATACGCCTATGTGCGATGAAGAATGAACCCGCTAAATTTATTATGTGACTTTAATATCATATCAGATCTAAAGCATCGAGAATTTTAAACCTATTCCCCTAACATTATTGTGATTTAATGGACGCGATATTTTTAATGAACTTGATTTAAATTTTATATCGGGTCTCGAATTATGTGAACATAACAATATTAACAAAGTCAAGTATCGGATATGTGAAATGTGAAATGCAATATACGATATAATAAATGTGGAGTTTTGCGAGAGAATCAGTGTAAAAGAACATGAAAGGTCTTGTATCAACAATTTTTTATCAGTAAATGCTAAGAGTCACTTCCGATTGAATGTTGTGATACAAATAGTTGCGATATGGATGATGTAACATTGAAAGGAAAGAATTGACGAAGATGAGTGGGAAGAGAATATTACAAATGTATATTCATCATAGTACCAGTGATCTGAAAGTCAACTTGAAATATTCCAATATGAATTTTGCAATAATGTTTTAAAGGTCTATTGGGTTTTTTAATGAATGAAAGAAAAATTAAAGAATGCTAAAATTTTAATGAACAACAAATAAAATTTCCCTAAAACTTTTGTGGATTTGAAATGGGTTTGCTACTTACTTCAAGTTTAGAAATGACTGAAAACCTGCAAATGAAACAGAACAAGAATAAGAAATAAACTAAGGAAAAGCCAACAATATATGAAAATGAACTAATGAATGCGTACCTTGAAGAAAACTGTCTATACATTTTATCTCATGAATCTTCAATTTTTTCCATGGACTTCTCAAAATCTGCGTTTTATTCAAAATCATCTCATTATTTATTCTAAATTAGAGTGTGCAATCAACTTAAAGAAAATCATTTAGTCATGTTCAATAAATCTGAAATTCATAGAATTCACCAGAAATGTAAATGAAAATATGCTCCCCTTTGAATTGCAACAGTACTCGTTACTTTTTCTCATTCCAAATTAAATTAACCAAAGTTTGTATTATTATGGTGGTTGTTCAATAATGTCTTTAGTAAATAAATATGGTGCATATTACAACATCAAATAATAAACTAAATATAAAAATAGCATAAAACCACTGATTATGAAATAATATCAAAATAGATTCAAATGTATGCATACAACAAAATGAACACCCTTCTGGTCATTTAAATAAATTCCAAGGAAGATAACATGAACTTCATGTGTTTATAGCAAAAAAGTAAGAATGATTAATAATAATAAAATTAGCATTAAGCTTGTGAGCTTAGACAATCATATATTTTATGGGACAATGATATCAGAAAGCTTTTGCATCATCGAAATTTTCAACATAACAATATAAGAATAAAATCTTAGAAGGAAACGTCAAAATAGAGAAAAGTGGCTTTGAGATGATGTGTGCCAAGTGCATACTCAATTAAATTTATTGAAGACATTATTTGAAAAAGGGAGAGATATAGTCATGGGTAGAGCTATTGCTACAAGAAATTTTTGATTTAAAGATGGGAAGCAAAAATCAAAAAGTTTTCAATGAAAGGAAAATATGTATCTGAACATGTATATGATATGAGAATGGTTGATTGCTTGCTTTATTTTCATCTGTAGAATTATTACAAATAAATTAATTATATAAGCAAACTAGCTACATTAATTCTACTCCTATCCTAACTATATACATGAAATGACTAGGTATAATCATATATCTAATGTAACCACTCTCTCATTTTCATTCTTGCATATATGTATGGTTCAAACATTAATAATAGAAATACAAATCTAATTACAGTAAGAAAGCTATATATGAAAGCAGAATGTACAATTATTGTTAGCAACTTATTTAAAATCTCTTTCTTTTGAAATGATCTTTCCAACTAGATTTGAATTGGATCATAGAAATATGAATGGATTTTCATTAATGATTGGAAGAGATTAAAAAGAGAAGATAACAGACCATATTGTGGATATGAGCTTTTATATTCACAGGCTTAAAAAATTTTGTTAGTGTTATGTGTAAGTGTTAAACTATTATTAATCTTCCATGAAAGAAAACTTTTCAAATATTTTTCAAATGAGTTAATGAAAAATGGATAGAAATATGTTAGATACAATGGAAGATTATTAATTGAATTATATTGTTGGTCAGATTGTAAAAATACACTCTCTTGTTGATATTTCTTTTGGGAAGATAGAAGTTTTTGATAAAAAAATTAGCTTCGATTGAAATTGAAATATTGATAGCTTTTGATGTTCATGATTATAATATGAAACTTCAATTTCCCAATAGGGAAATGCATCAATTGAGTGTTTCATAATGCATTGTTCAATATGCCAGTGTAAAATATCAAAAACTTGAAAAATAAAATCGAAAGTTGAATATGATTTTAAACAAAATAAGTGAGGAAACAAAAATAAAATAAAATCACTATTGGTATAACTAATGTTACAACACAATTTGGATTGTTTTGAAATAATTTGTTTTTTCACAAGATTTTGACAGAATAATTGAATTTTAATGATTACCAATTCCAACTTGTGAATTAGAAAGAGAATTATGACCATGAATAGGAATGAGAGCTTGATCATGATATGAATCATAAATGGGGATGATTTCTTGGATGTCGAAATCATGAAGATAATTTGCTGCTTGAGAATGAGGATTAGTTATAATAATTTCTGAATTAAATAATTCTTCAATCTCATGTGTTTTTTGAATTTTCTCATGAGGATTGACTTGAGAATAATAAAAATCAACATCTTCATTGTCAAAGTAATTATCATAAATGACGTCACAATATTTATTAGAATTCCCTTCGATCTCATTTAATGTATCAAAACAAAAAGGAATATAAAGTACACGTTTACTCATGCCAAAAGAATGATTAATTATTGTTTCTTTATCTTGATAAAAATTAATTGGCATTTCATTTAGATCAGCCCCTGTATTTTCTGAAATATCATTAATACCAAGAGGTGAAAAATTCCCATTAGTAAAAATATCCGGATAAAGGCAAAAATGAGAATCATAAATAATGAACTTAAAATATTCTCTGTTTGAGAACTTTTGTGCATTCTGTTCATTATAAATTTCAAATTCTAAATCATTCCTTTGTGTACTCACTCTTTCTTCAAGAAGATTGCTTTGCTGCTTTGATTTTGGCATTTTCTCATCATGAAAGAATTAAAAAATTTGTACAACAGTTTGTGTGTTATTGGTTACGTTTATTGCTGCTTGTACCTGTTTATTTGAAATCTAATTTTCTGAATTCAATTCAGAGTAATTTTGAAATTTCAACGCATCTCTTTCTCCAAAATTGTTGTGGTTGTCATCTTGCATTTGAATACAAATATTTTTCAAGCTTTGTGAGACCACTTCAACATAATTTATTTGCACACCCATATTGGAAATCTCATTTATGTTGGAAGGGGATGGAATAAAGCTTGAACTAATTTCATATGGATATTCAATGCGAGGACGAGAACAAATATGTTCAAACCAATCTAATGATTCCTTTCTGAAGGTTTATTTCCGACTTTAAATTTTAAACAACTCAAATGGAATCGAATATTAAAATCAATAATAGACTCATTTTAAAACCTTTGTAGATATTCAATTTCATCACATACCTGTTTGTAATCATAGCCATCAAATTTACAAATGAAAATTGTAAGAAATTGAACCCAACTGTGAATTGAGGCAACTGGAGTTTGACACCAGTTTTTGGCTTTTGCCACGAATGTGAGAGTAAAAATTTTGCATAAAATGCCTTCATCAATTCCTTTAAAATCATAATTTGAAAACTCTTGAACAAATTGAAAGGTGTGATTAAAAGAAAAAGAATTTCTCTTACCATTAAACTTTACTTGAGACAAGAGTCTTATCACATCGTGTGGAGTATTGAAATATGCGCATCCACAGATACAAATCCAAATTGGAAGTTTAATAGAAGTCATTGTGATAAATAATAAGATTTTAGAATACAAAGACTCCACTTAGACAACAAGTTTCAAGCCCTCCTTCTAGCGCCAAAATGTTGAAGCCTCAAAATTCGTTGCAACAACATGGGGGATGACCACCCAGTTCAAACCTTAAAGCGACTATTTTTCTCTTTGGAATGGTGGTTTCGACTAGTTCAAATAGATCCACTTACCTTCTCTCAATCTCCAATGGCTTTAAAATATGACTTTCATTCACGAATGGAGAAGAAACATCAGATCAACCCTCTTGCTGATCAGGCAGGAAATTAATCCTTACACTGATTTGGGGCTCAGCCAAGCCACTACTAAAGTTTTTCCTCTTTGTGAAGAGGACTTATTGGAATGTAGAAATTAATCTATATGCAAAATTATTCTAAGACGCAAGAAAAATGAACTATCTTAATCCTATCTCAACTAGGAAGATATAGATCTAACGCTATTAAGAGAAAAATAATTTTAAATAATTGAGACTTAAATATGTCTAGTTTATAATGAATATCAAGCTAATGAATTAGTTCAATTAATTGACATTATAAATACTGAAATACATCTTATTGAGACCTCTTAACTGAAATAATCAATCAACAACACTCAGGAAGAAGTTCACAAAATGATATTGATCATTTAATTAGTAACTTGAATAATTAAATAATAATATGTGGAAGAAGTTTACAACATATCACTATTCAATAAATCAGTTTTATAAGATAGATTTATTGGTAAATAGTTACTCAAAAAATAGAATTTAATCCATAAGAGTAGAGATATATAATAACATAAACTTGAGACAAATTACCCATATCGACAAAAGTGCACAAATATGGAAATAAATTGACGCATTCATGTCATCATAAAATGAAACAAGTATTTAAAATAATAGTATTCGAAATACCAATTTTATTGAATCCATTCTCTAGCTCTAGTCTCCAATAGTCTTTTACAATGCTTGAGCTTCTTCTTTCAAAAGCAGAGCTACAATAGTACAAACTGTGTTCATTATACATAACTCGTAATGTAAAAGAAAAACCTCAATAATCTCCAGATCTAAGATTCCTTTCCCCCCACCTACAACTTTAAATACTTATTACATAATTTCTTTTATAATTCGAGAATTGGAGAGGAGAAAAACCCTTATTACATTTTGCAATCTGTTATTTATAATATTTGTAAAGGAGTTCTTAATAAGAAAGTTTGTTGAAGAAAAGATCTTCTCATTCAATTTTCATTTGCTCAATATTCTATTCTTTAATTGCTGGAGGATTCTCATTGATTGAGATCTTGATCTCTTTATCTTTTCAATTATTTTCTTGCAAAAACAAATCAAAACAAAATTAAAGTGTAAAAATAAAATCAAAATGCCAAATCTGGAATTAAAAGAAATCTAATCAAATTCAATTAAATAAATAATTGAAAAGGAAATCCAAGATTTCTCTTAATGCCTGTGATGATTTAATTGGCCAGCGATATCATTGACGAATGGATTTGCATTCAGAAGAGGCTTGGGCAAATGAAAATGCAGAAAATAAAACTCAGGAAAATTAGTTTTATTAAAAATTCGGAGCTTGATCTTATGCTCCATTTTTGACCCAATAAATGATCAAATTTGTTAATGAAACTTCCTCATAAATGTTATCTATGATTTTATCTTTCCAATGATCTGTCTTTGGCCTCATTTGGCTACATAAAACGCAATCTGTGAGACTCTTAAGTTGAGGAGTCAAAACTGCCAGAGTTTTGGATTTTTTGCTCCCTAGGCTAAAAATCAATTTTTTTTTAGTTAAATTCCAATCCTAAATTAAATATTAATTATCTAATAATT
>APFE031718915.1:230564-283839 GCA_000404065.3 Pinus taeda | reverse complement strand
TGTATATGGTTAATGCACATCTGATCCTGCATTATTTATGAATTTAGATCCTTGTTTCTTGCATAGTAGTATGTTGCTGTGATTCCATAGGTCCTTTTGAAGCTGGGCAGACAAAGAAGAAGCGGCAAAACTATATCAAGAAGGAGAGGAAATCAAGCGCAAGACTCAGGTTGGCCCTCTTGGTTCTCCTCTCATCTAATTTCATAAAAGGAATCAATAGTAGACTTTGATTGTTTGTTTCTAATATAGCCACCCATCTTAGTGGGAATAGCAGCATCTGAGTGGACACTATTCTCGTATAACACCTGGGGGCATGAAAACCTTTATATGCAAGTAAAAAAATGACCAATTTGATTTTTTAGCTTTTTAGTGTTTTCAACTTTTTAGCTTTTTAGTTCAACTTCTTAGGTTAGGCAATCGGTCCAAGACATCTGCTCACTAGATAGATCAAAGGAAGTATTTTTCCTCGTTAGAGGACAAAACCATCCTACCTAACTTCAGTAGTTTCTTAGCTTTGGTGTAGTTAGCTTTGTAGTTTGGTCATTTCTAGCTTACATAAAAAGGCATGAGCACATGTTATAGTAGAGTTCAAGCTCATTAAAAAATAAACCTACCAATAAGAGACATCTTTAAAACGACTGGTATGAGCAATGTTTCCGCAAGGTTCAAGCTCGCTAAAAAATAAACCTGCCTATGAGCATAGTTTATCCTAGTTCATGCTCATTAAAAAATGAATCCACCTTCGGTAAATAACCTTTGTGATTGCCCTACTATCAACCTTTTGAACCTTGGTTGTGTTCCTATCGTCACCTCCATTCTTTTGGCCGATCATACGCTTCCACTTGATTGTTTACCCTTTTGAGGAACAGCTACGACGAGTGATTCTCATTGCCACCCTCTTCACACTGTCATGTGTTGAGAAGTTCCAAAACCAGTTGCTACCCGAAAATACCACTCGTTCCTCAAAAACGAGTCTCTTTAAAACTCTTTTTAGACTCATTAAATATAAAAAGATTGCTGAGCTATTGGCCTTTCTAGCTCGTTAAGGTAAGGGGAACACCATCCCTCCTATATATTTTAATCTTTTTGGACCTGAGGGATTATCAAACAAAAAGATCGAGCGCTTGTCTTTTTCGACTCGTTAAAGCGATCGAAAAGTCATCCCTTTCATATTATTTTATACTTTTTTGGACTTAAGGGATTATGCTACGAAAAAGGACTGTTGGAGTTTCCTTTTCATCCCTTTTGAAACTCTCTAAATATGAAAAGGACCAAGTTATCTTTGTCGTTAAAACTCGTTAAAACAATAGCGACAAACTTGTCCACCCAGATAAGAACGAGTCCCACTAACGCTAGGTTCGCTAAAAAATAGCGACAGGTTTGCCCAAAGGGAAAATTATAGAACAAGCATATGTTAGCCTCCTCAATCTTGACAAAAATAAAGAGGTATTGGTCAGCAATGACTGGGGAAAAAGGGGAGAAAACTTGAAGAATTTTATTGGTAGCAGGTCGCTCTTGAACATGACACTTTCACTCCATCACCATGATTGAGTCGGGTTGGGTTATACCGTTCACTGGTCATATCACCATTGGTCCTCTGCACCATCCATGGGGTTAACACTACCAATCCATATCAGTGTCACCAACATGTTCAAGAGAAGTCATTCAGATAATTTACCATCCAGCAAACACATTATCCACTGCAATACTTTCACCCTTAATTTTTCATGGCCGCCATTCCTGACCCTTGTATCATCAAATTGTTTTCACCTCTAGAAAAATCATTTGCTTCATTTCGTGTCATAGATGTGGGATACATCAAGGCCCTCCTATGATGGGTCACTTCTTGTTGACATCAGCTAATTATCCAAGAAGTTGACTTAGAAACAACCCTTTCAGTACTTTGAAGCTTGCATGCCTTAATGGCAAGTTTCTCACTTCCAGCGAAAGGTTTACATCAATCACCTTTGACCGAAAGATTTTGCATGTTGTTTGACATCGGCTCATATATTCACACCACGTGAATTGTACTGTAGTACCTTGAGGGTCATTATCATTATCGGTGATTCCTCTCGCACCTGTTAACAACTTTCATTATTGGCTGGTAATCAGGCGATGTCTTTTCAATGTTCGACTTCAGAACATCTTTTCACATGGATCAACTTGTACATCGGGCGAAGATTGAATGAGTTTGAAGACCCTAGATCAAGTTTCATCCATTCAGGTTGTGATATATTCAGGAACATAAAGACATCAAATGTGCACAGAATCTACACAGATAGTCATCTAAGCAAAAGAAGATGACTCTTCATATGAAGAATCACTCTGTCCTATGTACATGAAAATGAATTTATGAAGCTGAGCATGGGAATGCCTACCTTAGCTAGATCATGAAAATAATATGATGATGATGTATTGTATTGTACAGGTCACCTTCCAGTTCGAATACCTCGGATCCTCATGATAAAGCATTTCACCTGACATTAAAAGATTTACGACCTCATGCTTTAGAGGGCAACTTTTATAGACATATTTGGGCACTGCAACCCCAAACTCATATGTCCATAAAACAAGGGATCTTTAGTCCCTAAAAGTGTTGTTTCATACCCTAAAGGATCATGGTCAACTGATTACATCATTTCCCAGAAGTTCCACCTGAAAAACCACTCAGAACTGGCCAAAACTCGACCATACTGACTGCTCCATGGTCAAGGTGCGATGCATACTGGCTGCCACACTAGATAGGTGCGATGCATACTGAGATGTCCTTCTGTAGAGTGCGATGAGTGAGAATAGACAAATGGTAGAGACATTTTGCCAAGTGGAAGCTGATGGAATCTTCCAGAAACTTCTTCGAGGACACTTGCCTCTTTGAATTCGCCCAGGGATGAGTAAGAGATCAATGAAATCTCCAAGTGGAACCAAGAACTATCAGTGGAATGACACTAATAAAAAACCCAAAGCTGACTCACACCCTTGCAATACATCTATAAATGGATCCCTCATTTGAGAGATCTAGAGGCTAGAATTTTGTAATTTGTAAGGAAGTGTTGTTGGTTTATCTGTGAGAAGAGACATTGTATTGTTGGGTGATCTTGCTTTTCATGAGGTGAAGAGGGCTTCTATGCTGGGAGGATGATGCTATATCAGACAGCTGGGTTGTAATCCTCTCTTCTACTATTAATAAAGTTCTTTGAGTTTTTCCTCCATATAATCGTGTGTTTGTGAATCTTATTGTTTATGAATGCAATTGTATGGTCAATGTGTTTCTAATTCTACATTGTTTATGATGTTTTAGATAGAGATGCTTTGATGGTTTTCTTTTACTTTGACTCTACATATACTCTTTAAAGTGGGACAAGTAGGAGAGGAGTGGCAAATTCTATCAGGGGAAAGAGAAATCAAGCAAGGATCCAAGCGGAAGATCCAGGTTGGTCCTCATTTCTTCCCTCTTATCTATTACACTTAAAGGAAATCTCGAATTGCTTTGATTGTTTGTTTCTAAGATAACTACCCATCTTATTGGGACTAGTAGTTTGAATCGACACTAGGTTTCCCAGAAACAGGTACGCACTTTCTAAATGAAACTATTTCCGTGATGCTCGAAGAATTTTAGGTTTATCATCAAAAGAGTATGCCCTATCATCCTTGGGAAAATGGTACGGTTGAAGCATTCAATAAAATTCTGGAAATCGCATTGACGAAGGTCTGTAGCATGCATAGGAATGATTGGGATGAGTGCATACCAGTGGTCCTATGGCCATATAGGGTGACGTGTAAGAAATTAACAGGACAAACCTCGCTCAGGCTAGTCTATGGGATAGAGGTTGTGATGCCCATGGGATATATTCTGTTGAGTTTACGGATTGCAACATTGACTAATATGGAAGACTGCGAGACTATGGAGGAGCATCTCACACAGTTGATGGAATTAGAAGAAGATGGGTTTCTCATAGGATTTCACCAATAGGTGCAGAAGGAGCGTGAAAAGGCCTAGCATGATCGACATATTAAGCTACATACCTTCAAGATGAATGATCTAGTGCTACTATGTGATAGCAAGTTCACGAAGTTCCTTGGGAATTTTCAAATATAGTAGTTGGGACCCTATGTAGTTAAGGAAATTACAAATGGTGGCGTAGTTCAGCTCGCGAACCTGAATGGGGAATTATTTCTAGGAAGAGTCAATGGAAGTCGACTGAAGTTATATGAAGGGGATCCTACCCCTGCACAATGACTTCATGATGGCAGGACAATCTTAGTACTCCAGGAAGCTACAAAGAAGTATGAGACTATAAACTACACTGCTCGAAGACTAGGAAAAAAAGTAAGGGGGATGCGCAAGGGAAGTCAGAAGTGCGTTAGGAAGAGCTATGCCAAGATAGATGAGCCATGGAGAATGGTACCACGTAGATGAGCCTAAAAATATCCGTTGGGTGCACTGTAGCTGATTGGATGGTGAAATCCCGTTAGGAGGAGAGGGTAGGCTACATTTATGGTGCAAATATTTGGCAATCTGCAGCCAAATATGCATTTATGATTAGATATTGGAGGAAACAGTGAGATTTGAATTTGAAATCGCGTATAAATCTGGCATGTTGGCTAGTGTAGAACATTTTTCCTTCTGAAAATCAATAGTGAATTTTCTTTCCTTAAGTCTATGAATCGAGAAGGTTGGGAGGAACTTCTTTCACGGTCAGAGTTCATAAACTTCCCTTATTTGAGCCGTAAGATCATCCTTGAGAAAATGACTGATCCCACAGAAGTCGTTGTCTCTAAAGCCATTGTCTCTGAAGCCATAGTATCTGAAGTTATAGCCCCTGAAATTGTGTCAGCAATGGAAGCTACACCGTCTGTACCTATGGAACCGAGGTTGCCTAGGCATAAACCATCCGCTGCTAAGGAGTAATAGAGGAAACCATAGGTTGTTCCAATGAGGTAGTCACTGAGGAAGAACACCACGGAGGTTTGGTAGAAAGGGAAGATGGACAAGTCAAAATAGCCACACAAATCCCTGGATCTTGAGAAGAAGATCTTCACGAAGGGGTTGAAAAATTGGATGCTGAGGAGGGAGAGCTTATCACTAGGCTCCCGAAGTATATCCCTCCGTGAAAGGGAAAAGCAAAGGTACCCAAGGATCCCGATAACGCTAAATTCACAGTCTCTATACCACTATTGCCAAAGAAAGTTCCATTTGAAGACGCACTCTTAGGGTTCATTCCCACACTCAAAATGGAGGATTGGGATCTAATTGATCACATGAAATTCCCACATTTGGCGACAAACAAATATTTGGCAAAGATATACTATGAGGAGACCAGATTCACGTGACTGGAGCCTATGAAATGGGTCACAAGGGTTGAAAAGGATTGGTTGCTAAATTTTCTATGTTTACCACATTTTAGAAGAACCACTATCAACACGGTATACATACGATAATTTCTTACATTGGTTCATGATGGGTGTCTTTGGTTGGGAGATCTCATCCCCATCATAGATATGTTGATCCACCATATCACTAGTTTTCCCTACCAAGGGGTGGATCCAGCTGAGGAGTTTGGAGGCAAGAGTAAAGAAAAACAAATAGCGGATAGAATGAAGAGTGAGTTTGGCTTAGTGAAGAAGTCACATGGATACTCTATCTATTCCATCACAGACAAGACGCTGCAATTTTCCACCCAGATTTTGGCTTGCAAGGTCATGAGAAAGTTTCACAGGGATGAGGTGTCGATGCCATTCATTTCATTGGCTGCACAATGCGCAAAGGGGGTGTAATAAAATTGGGCACAATATCTTTGCAAAGAGTTTCTTTTGAATTGTTGTGAAGCACAGGATGACAGAAAAACATTCCACTACACCTGGTCATTGTTGTTGTTAATTTCCCTAGTTGCCTGGAGTCTACCAGAAGATAGTCAGTTCCCTCCATAGGACGTTGATTTACCAGAGGTAACAAAATTCACTTCGTTGTGGGAAACAAAGGATCTGAAGAGGGTCATGAAGATGTTCTGGGTGTTGGTCGAGATGGACCTCTGCACAGTGACTAGCTAGAGGCCGAGGCTGTCACCTACCCTGTTTGAGTAGTTCGAGGGCTATGTGGAGTTTAAAGTGTATTTTCACAATGTATCTATCCGCACGAGACGAGATCCTAAGAAAGCATGGTATAATTTGTCGTACCTAGTCATTGACGTAGATGTTCAGGAAGTTATGGGAAAATGGCCAGGTGAGGGGTGGTAGCCATCAGATCTCAGCACAGGAACAAGCAAAGGTAGAGAAAGCTCCTCTGTGCAGGCCACAACAACACAGAGGAAAAAGGAACTTGAGCGGGCTACCACTTGAGAGAAATCAATGTAGAAAAATAAAGGGGATGAGTAGACAGCAGCCCAAGAAAATGAAACACAGAAAAAGAAGGAAGTTGTTGCTAAGGAAACTGTTGACAAGGAGCGCGCCGTGAAGAAGGCCACATTGGAGGTCGAGGAGTCTGATTCTCAACAAATTTTAGATAAGGAAGCGTCCGTGGAGGAAGGAGGTGGTGGGGAGGAGCAAAGAACTCCTTTTAGAATCACAAAGCACTGGAAGGAGATGGCTTCCAAGCCTAGGAAGAAGAAGAAATCGGACAAGAACATGCAGATCCATTGGTCCTCAACGCGGGGGAATTAGATGAGATTAGAGACAAGGTCCATGACACAATGATGGATTTTTGGACACAGTTCGAATAGAAGTACCTGAAAATGCTGGGAAGTGTGCAAAAGGATTTGCGCGAGTTGCATATTCAAACAGGTCGACTTCAAGCAAGTGGGATTCAAGTGAGCCTGCAGCAAGCGAGCATGAATTTGCTAGAAACTAGTAGGACTCTGGACCTGAGAGTTATTCCATTACCAAAGGGATCACTACGTGTAGAGGAAGATGAAACAAACACCTAGATCAGACAGATCAAGGATGTGGGTGTCAACTTAGCCGCGCTTCCTATTCAGACCCTCCATACACTTCATTAGGGGGTATCAAACGAGCTTAGGATTAGGGAGTAGGGCGCGCTATTAGTTATTAGCTAGGTAAAGATGAGCAATGAGTAGATATTTGTTGAAAAGGCTCAGGCGCTGAAGGAAAAGGAAGAATTGGCCACGTGAAGCCAGAGCTTGGAGGAAACAATTACACAGGCATGTCAGACACTGCGATAACTTCATATTCCAAAATATACAGCAGCAGCAACGAATATTCAAAAGTTGGTTTCCATAGTCAAAGAATCGAAGGATGAGGTCAGCCGAGTAACATTTGAATTCCAAATGAATATCTCAGAGCTCGAATTGAAATTGCACACCACTCCGCCAAATGTCTGGGAGCAACGTAGAGCAACCATTAGGGAGAGCGTGGCCACTTTGGATGCAACAGTCATAGGCTGCACACTAATCTTCAAACATGCAATGGAACTATGGACAACTCTATAGGAGGACCTAAACTTGTAGAAACTTGGCACAGATATCTAAGAGACGCAACAAAAGTTTGATTAACTCAGGGTGACTGCACGCACTTTGGGGCCAGTCCAGCACCTCACTCGATTGCAAGAAGGCAAACAATTGCAATCACAAATTGAATAGATGCAAAGAAAACAGGTCGTCTTAAAGGCCAAATACAACTATGGATAGAGGAAGCAAGCCAACTTACTTTTTTCTCCAAGAGAAGTTGAAGACACTCCAGTAGACGCAAAGGACAATGTGCTTTGCAATGAAAGGCCCAACTAAAGAAAAGTTGGTAGAGGAGGTGCAGCAGGCTGCGGTGCAGGGTTTTGTTTACATAGAGGTGTTGAAGGTGGAGTTCAACGATCTCCGCAACAAGATAGATGAGATAGCTGAGTGACTCGAGGGTGAGTCACCTAATTTGTGTTGGGAGCCTATTGGGAAGGGGTCCCTAGGGTTAATTGAGTAAATTTTGTAGTTTATTTTTGTAACGAATCCAAAATCTTCGTGAAATGTGGAATCAGAGCGCAAATCTAGTAGAAGTCAAAGGGGCTTTAGTCTCTTAGTTGGGTAGGTGATAGAGTTATTTTGAGACCTACCCATGGTCCGTAGAACATGATATTGTAAAGAAAATGCTATATAAAGTTGAGTCATAGCGAGTCTTAGAAGTTAACTTTTGGTGAAAAATCATTGTAAGGGAAAGATGTTAACGTAGTAAAGGTTTGTTTCATGTACTTAAGCGAAAGGGGAAGGCTCCTGCAGCTAAGTGCATGGGCCCCTGTAGCTCACAGGGATAAGAAGTTTGTAATTGAACATTTATACTTAATAAAGACTATTTTGAGATGATTTTGATGCATCTGTGCCTTGTTAATTAATATTGCTAAAGTTTATGTACCTTCACTCTGATATGTTTTCTATGAATTAATGCTTATTTGCTATGCAAAACTAGTAGATCTGTAATCTTTTTGGATGTTAAGAATAGTTAGATACCTTCACGAAGATCTGGAAGTCATTTATATAGATTTGCATTAGTTGTTTGTTTGGAAGGGTTAGAGCTGTACGAAGGTAGACCTAAGCCGTAAGGGTATAAAGAACACATCACATAGAACTCTAGATGCATAAACCTGGTTCTAGCATCCCCTAATACTATTCGGGTGAGACTACAGCCCGCACTATGCAAAAGGGCTAGTAGTTAGGGTTTTGTTGGTTGGCACAGTTAAAGTTGAACCTAGATCAGGCCCCATCAAGCCAACACTATGGCATTGACCAGTGCCAATGGGACACGACTTTCTACCTTCAGGACATAGAACTATAATTAGATGTATCATTTACCTCAGTCGGTAAACTGCTGGATGCACTTTTCTATGCCACCCACAACTATGTGAACACAAGAGACATCATAAATCACTGGGTGAAAGAGGTGTCGAAGTTTAGAGTGACACCCACTCATGTTTACAAGACTAAGTCACTCAAAAATGCATACCAGCTCTTTATCATATTTTCATGTCGATTGTACAGTTAAGAGAGCATGGAGACCTTTCTGCAGAATTGGGTGGTTGTGTTGGACCAGTTGATGAATGATGGAAGGTCATTCAACTGGTCGGATCTGTTGGCTTTGCAGTTGAAAGTCCATGTGACTAACACCCGAAAGCCACCCAAGGATGAGAAAGCGAGATTCTACATGTCCTTATATTTACTTGATGCAATTTGTGCCCAACATCAATTTTCTGGCATGGGTTGGACATGGACACCGTCAGAGACTACCGTCAACATTTATTGTAAGTTTCTTTCCAATTGCAACTACTGAGGAGTTATCTCAAGTCTAACTAACCATTTCATAATCTTGGTGTATATGTTGATCTTTGATTAGTATCCACCTTGCATGTCCCAAGAAGCGATGGAGGAAATACTTAACATTGAAAAATGGTATGCCTCACCTGATGGAACCTTCATTAGGATGTTTAGCGGAGATAAGCCTCCCCATGTTCTACCAAGGTTTTCCACGGACAAGTTGGTCATGCAAGAGGTCTCATATCACATCTCCATAGTGTTATCAATAGGGCTACATAGGAGGAAGAAGGCCCCATGGCTCGCTCTTCCTTTGCAGATTGGATTGTACGAGATTAAGAGCTTGAAGGATGTTGATGTCGAAGCTAAGGAGATAGCAAAGTTTTGGTTCGATAGAAAAGACTACAATTCATATGATCCCTACGAGATTTGCAAGAACCATAGTGTGAAGGTGTATTATCCATGGATCCATGGGGTATGTCATTGGGTAAAGGAGGACCCTTGGAGGTGCTCTTACAACTCCTCTATGCTTAATGAACTGATCAGTATAGCCACGATATGGAAAACGACTCTATTGGCAGCAACACCACAGGAAGGAAAAACAATAGTAGCAATTAGCAACAAACTGGCATAGGACAAAGGTAAGAGGAAGATTGCTGAGAAACCAGAGGCTGAGCAAAGCTACAAGTTCAAAGAAGATCCTCTCATTGAGAAAGTAGCTTTGATATTGGAGCAAAAGAGGCAACACATAAAGATAGCAGAGCAAAGGAAGAGAGAAAAGAAAAGGTTGGAGGAAGTAGAAAGGAAGTTGCAGGAAATAGAGAAGAAGGTGAAAGAAGAACATGAGCTAAGAAGGAGAGAGAGGGAAGAGAAGAAGAAACAAGAACAAGAAGAAGGGCAAGGTGCAATGATAGAGAAAACTGTGCCCATACACGTTGAGGAGTCAAAATATCTAGCAAATGAAGAAGAGGGTGAGGAGATGCAAGATCGAGAGCTTTCTCAATAGATTGAGAAAATGGTTGAATTAATGGACATGGAGTTGGCACATGAGCCACATGACCAAGATACCGACCTCATGCCAAGAGCACCTGAGATCGCCCCTAAATCTACACCACCTCCAGTATAAGAACCAGTCTTGAGTGAGTAAGGAGAGGTTGTTCTCCTTCATGATGATTCGATGATGGATGTGTACAATATACCATTTGATGAGTTGCAACAAAATATTGTAATGCGCGGAGAAAGAATTTCCTGTATGATCATGTGTCACCTGCATTTATGAAGGAAAGGGTGATAGTGTCAGATGTTAGAAAACATTCAGCTGCCATGGGAGATGCCACTATGGCTTATGTAGGATCCATGAGATCAAATGTCAAGTTTATGTTAGCAGAGAATGAACAAATGGAAAAGAACTTGCAAGTGACCAGGCATAAGGTAGAACAATCTGTAGGATCCACAATGGAAAATATGAGGAAAGCAATAATTGTTTAAGTATCAACCGTTGAGGCCACCATGCGGAAACTCTATGAAAGATTTGTCATCGTGCATAAGGCAGTTGTCCATCTATATGGTTTTCAATAGCGGAGCAGAAATATTGTCCAAACTCTTAAGGACATACATGTTTCTATTTCCCATGTGTAAGAATGGACAATGAGGTATAAGGGATCCCTGCTTCACTTGCCAAAGATGATGAAGCCGCAGGCAGAGCTAGACAAAGCAATGATCCAGATGTTGATCCAAAACTATGAGAAACTCATCCTGTTTGTCAGTATCATACATGATTCCTATGCATGATTGTATAAGAGTTTGGATGTCATGGTGAGGACACACAGGATCTTGTCAATCAATTCGCTCACCAAAGCTAAGGAAAAGAACCAAGTTTGGCTAGAGGTTGATAGGTACATGGAGCAGCTAAGGCAAGAGGCCACCAACGATGAATTGGAGTTGAGCATAGAAAACTTGCAGAAGTACATTGGTGGTCCTATCGTAATCAATACCATGCTACACATGATGGAGGATGAGTTGAAAAAGGGTTCCAAGACCATGTACCCAGAAGCGATGGAGGCAAGAGTCACCTTGAAGAAAGGCATCATCAAGCAGTTTGGGGACAACATAGAAAAGTACCAAGCTTGGTATCAGTATGTCACCGAGGAACATCAAGTGGATGTTGCTGAGTTGGCCTTTCCCCAAACTTCTGAGTCATAATGTTTTGTCTTGTTAGGTTGTCTCTAGCCTATTTTGTCTCGCATGGGTTTAATGTGGAAATTGTACATTATTTATAAATATGTTGTAAGTGAAATTCCAAGTGTCATTAGTGGAATCTGAACAATCACTATGTAAGGTAATGAGTTATTTGTAAAGAAGTGGAAGAGTCATCAGGGTAGCCAAAGAGTCACAAAGGGGAATGTCAAGGGTCACCCCACCCTTTGTTATAAATAGAACCTCATAACTCATAGAACAATCTTTTGGGAGCCGATATTTTGGCTAGGCTTAGGTTTAGAGAAGGCTTGGGAGTATTATGACGAGCCTTGGCTTCTCCACAACATAGAGCGAGATACTTCTTTGGAGGGACAAGTGTTATTGACTGTAATGTTCCACTATTGGGGCTAGTGGTTGTCAATGGTGTATGTATGGATGGAACTTTCACTTATAATAATAATAAATTAGCCAACATGCTTTCATGCATATGTTGTCATTGTAGTTGAACTATTATAGTTTCTTTAGCAATCTATGTTGTTTAACTTACACATTTTATTATGAAATACTTTGTATGCAATTGTATGAATCATGTTGAATGCATGTTGTTGTATTAACCCGTCACTTTGGTTTGTGGACTATTCCACTTCCATATTGTGATGTCATTCTGTTTGTGTGTTCCTTTTAGGTTGTGTACTATTACATGCTTCTAAGGGGCACACTTCCTTTTTCCCTCTATGTTTTAGAACCCCCATGCATATCACTTGACTCATTGCAAGGTTACACACTTGCTTCATCCCAAACTTATCATACTTACCTATGTTTTCTACTGTGGTCAAGGCACTACATTACCACCCACTGCTGGGACTCCTACTTCAAACGGTCTGAGGTCTAGTTTGGACTTCTTGTTAGAGATATCCCCTCGAATGTTGGTCGATCCAACACAGTCAACATTTCTAGTGCTAGAAGGAGGGCTAGATGACAAGTTGAGCCCTCAAAGATTGTCTTGAACCTCTGCACATCATTCATGACTTACATCACAATATCAACCTTGAAATGTTTTTTTCATGCTCACGATTTCAAAGTGTTGGAGGATGTTATAGATGACTTGTCATGATTTAAAAATGATGGTGAAAATAGAACATCCCTTTTAACTCACAAAATTTCCTTTTTGGGTTTCTGTGACAGGAATGAAGTCTCATCGGACGACATTGTCTATAGGTTGTTCACTTACATGTTTAAAGGGCACGTTAAGCAATGGTTTCTCACATTGCTTGCAACCTCTATACACTCTTTCAACCACATTTTCAAAGAGTTATTTCATTCTTTCTTCTTTTATGATTGTAAAGTGCTTAACTGCAAAATTTTGAAATTACGAACAGAACCTGATGAACCTATTGCACAATTTTATGATCGCTTACATCGTTATTCTTTTGAAATTTTGGAAGATGACGTTGACTGGAAAATTTTGACTGAAATATTTTAGTATCTTGTTCACGTATCGAAAAATCCACATGAGTTGGAATCTTTCGAAACCCTCCCAGCATACCAGGGTGTCATATCTTCTAAATCTAAGATGGAAAAAGGTTGTTGTCCCAAGTGACCCTCCATCCCCTTCTCATCAGGTAGCTCTATCTCTGCAGGATGAGATGGGAGAAATTGTGAACCGACTTGTTGAAATTTCACCATCTCCTTCCACCCCACCTGCTCTAGATTTCTACGCAGATTTGGACTGCTAACTTGATAGTTGTCGCATGGTATCACTTTCTCAACCTCTGTCCTCTGGTTCCTTTGATGCTTTGGATTATTGTGTGTTTTGTTCATCTGTTCAGCAATCCACATGTGATGTTCACGAGGATCAAGGTTTAGAGGGAGTTGGTGTTGGGAAGCCAACCCGCGCTATCATTTTTAATGAGTATGTGTGGGAATCTGATCAAGAAGTTGCGGTGAAAGATGACCTTTTGTTGTTTGCACCTAGTTCTCTTTATCTTGACATCTTTTGTGAATCTTTTTTCTCATTTTTCTTGTGAAACTTCATGCTCAGATGTTTCCACTTCTAGTCATTGACAAAACGCATAGGATGTCAGTTTGACATTTGACTGTGGAGAGGACAAATATTCCTTTCCAAATCCACTTGGTCTCTCATCTTTCATTTCTGGAAACTCAGAGGATGAAAGTTTTTATTTTTCATCACCTCCCTTGTATGATTCGTCAGATCATAAGGATGCTGATGTACATCTCGAATTTTCTAATCATGGTTGTCATGATCTTTTCACTCATTCATTTGTTCACGATTCTGATTTGCCTACTATTGATCTTTCTAATCCACTAGCCTTTGATGATCCATCTTCTGATGAAGTGTAAACCACTTGATCTCTCGAGGCACTTCAACCTAAGTTGATGGTTATGTTAGGTTCTCATGGCCTTGACGTTAGTTCCATTTTAGATCAAAAATATTTTGAATCTCCCTAGGCTCCTCATCACTGTCTTGTTCACAATGAAAATCAATCAACTTTACAAATTTCACATCCTCCACTAGAATCACACGACCCTATTGTTCATGCATTGGAGTCATATGTAGCAATCCCTATTACGAAACAAAAATTTTCTTCTTTCTTCATGTTTTCTCGTTTGTCGAAAGTGTGTACATGCTTGTCATCCATTCGCAATGTGACACAACACCATGATACGTCTGCATAATTCCTTTCATATTCTTTCAATATTTTCTTTTATGTGGACACTTTCAAACTTCGAGCATTCTGGTTTGCATTGCTTTATATTTTTTGTCAATTGGTTTTCCTGAATGTATTTCTTATTAAACATGCCATCACTTACATGGGTCAATAAATGCACTAGTGGCTGCAATGGAAACATCACTTCACGTGAGCAGGCCCATTCCCTACTTAGCTTATGAGTAGGAGTAGTGTTTTCTTTCCTTTTTTTTTTGCTTATTATATTTTGCTTTCATTTTAATTATTTCCTGTGCTTGTTTGTTTTTTTATGCATCCTTAGGATTAGTTTCCTCTTGAAACTATGTTTGGCTTCTAAGACAAGCATGGTGAAATACAAGAGGACTTATACAACTATCAACACTTGGTTATTTTTATATTCCCTCTCTTTATGAAGATCTTGTGTTTCTTCCAGTCGATGATACCCTGATGGAAAATACGTTCCTTTCAGAGTGAGTCTTGGTGAAAGCACAACGCTTGCACTCTTAACTAGTACTAGCTACTCTAATTGGCTTTCTATATTTGGTTAACCCTTCTCAACTCAGTCAAGTAGAGTAAGGTGAAGGGAGGAAACCTTAACAAGTATTTCAAAGATATATATAAACATCCTTCTCTGAAGGGACAACCTGTTCTACTCTCAATAATTTGGGATCCCTCTTCTGCTTCATGAAAGTAAAACTGTGACAGTCTATATTACTTGTGCATCAATATACCCCTCATCCCAAATCAAAACAACTCAGTTGACTCGGCTTGGTATGAGTGTTTTCGATGAAAGATAATGTTAGGGGCTACATCCTTAACTCAAGCTAGTGAAGAAACCATGATGATCAAAGAATTGAACAATACTTCCAGAAGAGTTAGATTCACTTTACACAAGACAAGGTCCATACAGAGAGATGGAGTTCTACCAATGTGTCACCAATGTTGTAGCGCTATAAATACCCTCCAAAATTTTTCCTATGCTTCGTTTTGGAGCCTCCCTCCTAAATCATAACAACTTATCTCACATTGACTCAGGTACTTGTGATTTCATTGAGCTTTATATTTTTCATTATGGCTTTTGTTTTCTTACTTAATTTGTTGTCTAACCCCCAAGACAATCTCTTGACTTGGTTTCAACCCGGTTCCAGGGTTGCCTTAGTGAAATGTGAAATACTTGAGGGGAACCAAACTTGCTCTCGGAAATTGCATAGTCCAAGCTAAAAGTGATCCTTCAGCTCTAGAATTTCACAAAGCCAGCTAATAGCTTGCCTATAGTTGAGAAATTTTGTAGAGCATGAGAGGCAATCATAGCCACTCAACCTAGAAATTGCACAAAAGCTTTTCCCTCAATAGTTGTCTGATGCATGAGCTAGTGAGTTGCCCCGTTCTCCCTGGTCGTGCAATCTCTCAAAGCATGCATGGAAATATTTCTCAAAAAATAAAAAAACAAAAAAGCAAAAAAGCATTCCTAGAAAATAGGGATCTATTTTTAGTAGTTCGAAGGTGGCACTCGAGTCATTTTGGAAACTACCACATAGTGTCGCTTTTTCCTATATTTTTGGCCTACGCATCATAAATCCTAAATTGACCAAATATATTTAATGGATGTTTCCAGAGCTCATTTTCACATTTAATATTGGAGCTCTGGCATTCCCAAGGAGATCTAGAAACCTTCAACACATTCATCACAAATTTTTTGGGTAAGTCTTCCTTTTCTAGTCTATTACTGTTTTTTATGTCGCTTTTGTTTGCTTCCCTTGTGAGAGTGTTGTTTTATCCGTTCTATTGAAATAACACTAGCATTTTGATTTGTTTAATCTTGTAGAAGTGACGTTTTAATTTTTTCATTGCCTTTCCCAAGTGTTGCATGCATTGTCCATTTTTTCACTAATGGTCACCGTTGCGATGAATCTCCCCACAAGATTCATTGTTCTTTAGTTTGATTGATTCATGAACTCATTTTGTTTGCATACATCATCATTCACTCAAATCTGCACCAACCATCACTTCCACCTTTCGATATGATCGTTTTCATGCTCCCATTAGGCAGATATGGGCTTCATTGGCACGGATCTTACTCCTCCCCAACATGCACTTTGCATTTCTAGATATCAAGGCTCTTTCTTGGCTCCAGGAATTACACAGAGGCTACCAAGGCCTGGATCCAACTGCAATTTTCACAGTTCCAAGAGCTAGTCCTGAACCTTGGCCATTAGGTTTGCGCAATGTGCTATCCAAACTAGCATGAGCTAGTCTGAATTTCACATTGCGTAGTTCCAATAAAAAACAACTTCCCACTAGAAGCTGGGACTACACAATGCTTAGAATCAACTGGCAGTCGATCACCTCTGAGAGACAAGATTGCGCAATGCTTCCTAGTAGTTTTCTAGTTTGTTGCTTGGTCTATTCTTGAAGTGCTTTTGGCTTCAAGCTAACATTTGCATTCCATGAGTGACCTCTTTGTCTCCAAGTACATCAATTGTTGAGAAACTCTCCAATAGTACAGGCAACATGGATTCCAAGAAAGATGCATCAAAGGATGTTGTCGAGAATAGAACTAGGGAAGAAGTTAAGTAGGTGTAAGTTAATTTGTGAGTTTATGCAGACACACAGTTGTTCATTGAGAAGGACATGAAGTTAACATGGCAGGAAATCAAGGATATATTTGTAGGGGACTTCAAGGAGGATCTAGAGGATCAATAGGTTTATGTCAATATCCACTAGTCATGCTTACATAAGGTTGCATGTAGGTACCCCACCTTCCAATGTGCAGATATCATCCACTGGGTTGTCTCACACACAGATCTAGAGACTATGGCATTGAGCAGTGGTAGTGGGACATAAATTGCTACCTTCTGTATGGAGAACTATCATCAGATGTATTATTTACCTTAGCCGGTAAACTGCATGGATGCACTTTTCTATGCCACCCACAACTATGTAAACACCAAAGAAATCATAAAGTGTTGTGTGAAATATTCGTCAAAGTTCAGAGTGACACCAACTCATGTTTATAAGACTAAGTCAATCAGAAAGGCCTACCAACTATTGATCATCCTTGCATGTCGATTGTATGGTCAAGAGAGCAAGGAGATCTCTCTGCAGAGTTGGGTGGTTTTGTTGGACCAGTTGATTAATGGTGGAAGGCCATTCAACTGGTTGGATCTGTTGGCTCTTCAATTGAAAGTCCATATGACTAACGCCTGAAATCCTCCCAAGGAAGAGCAAGTGAGATTCTACATGTCTGTGTATTTACTTGATGAAATATATGCCCAACATCAGTTTCCTAGCATGGGTTGGACATGAACACCGTTAGAGACTACCATCAAAATTTATTTCAAGTTGCTTTCTGATTGCAACTACTGAGAAGTTATGGCAAGGCTAACTAACCATTTCATTATCCCGATGTACAAGTTGATATTTAAGCAGGATCCACCTTTCATGTCCCAAGAAGTGATGGAGGAAATACTTAACATTGTAGATTGGTACGCCTCACCTGATGGCACTTTCATCAAAATGTTTGGCGGAGAGAATCCACTGCATGTTATATGAAGGTTTGCCAGATACAAGTTGGTCATGCAAGAGGTCTCATATCAAATCTCCATAGGGTTATTGACAGGGTTGCGTAGGAGGAAGAAGGAACCATGGCCCACTCTTCCTTTGTGGATTGGATTGTATGAGATTAAGAGCTTGAAGGATGTGTATACCAAAGTTAATGAGATAGCAAAGTCCACGTTTGGCACCAAAGACTACAATCCGTATGATCCACACGATATTTGCAAGAACCACTTTGTGAAGGTGTATTTTCCATGGATCCACAGGGCATGGCATTGGGTAGAGGAGGACCCTTGGAGGTACTGTTACAACTCCTCCAAGCTCAATGTATCGGTTAGTATATCCATGACATGGAAAGATGCACTGCATATAGCAACACTGCATGAAACAACAATAAGAAACAAATTGGTGTAGGATGAAGGTAAGAGGAAGATTTTTGAGAACCCAAAGGTTGAGAAAAGCTACAAGTTCAAAGAAGATCCTCTCACTAAGAAAGAAACTTTGGTAGCAGAGGCAAAGAGGCAACAAGGCGTAAAGGGAACAGAGCGAAGGAGGAGAGAAAAGGAAACGTTGGAGGAAGTAGAAAGGAAGTTGTAGGAAACGAAGAATAAGTTGAAAGAAGAACAGGAGCTAAGAAGGAGAGAGAAGGAAGAGAAGAAGAAACATGAACAAGAAGAAGTGTAAGGCACAATGATAGAGCAAACTACACCCATATAGGTTGAGGAGTCAGAACAACCAGAAGATGAAGAAGAGGGTGAGGAGATGCAAGATTGGGAGCTTCCTTAGCAGATTGAGAAAATGGTTGAAGTAATGAACATGGAGTTGGCACAGGAGCCACATGAAAAAGATACCGACTTCATGTCGAGAGCACCTGAGGTTGCCCCTCAGTCTCCAGCACCTCAAGTATCGAACCTAGTCATGAGCGAGAAAGGAGAGGTTGTTATCCTTGACGATGATATGGTGATGGATGTGTACAATATATCATTTGAGAAGTTGTAGAAAAATATTGTACAGGTGTGGATAAAACATTTCCCGTATGATCGCACGTCAACTGCATTTATGAAGGAAACGATGATAGTGTCAGATGTTAGAAAACATCTAGCTACCATGGATGATGCCACTATGGCTTATGCAAGAGTCACAAGCTCAAATGTCAAGTTCCTTTTAGTAGAGAATGAACAAATGGTAAAGAAATTGCAAGCAGCTAGGCAGAAGGCATACAAATTTGCAAGATCCGCAATGACATAGATGAGGAAAGTGATACTTGCTGAAGTATCAACTCTTGAGGCCACCATGCAGAAACTCTATGAGGGATTTTTCATCATACATAAGGTGGTTGCCTATCTATATGGTTTCAATAGTGGAGTAGAAACATTGTCCAAACTCTCAAGGACATACATGCTGCTATTTCCCATGTGCAAAAATGGAAAATGAGGTACAAGGGAGCCCTACTTCACTTGCCAAAGATGATGAAGCTATGGGAAGAGCTAGACAAAGCAAGGATCTGGATGTTGATAAAGAAATATGAGAAGTTCACCCCATTTGTCAGTGGCATACATGATTCCTATGCATTGTTCTATAAGAGTTCGGATGTCATAGTGAGGACACACAAGATCTTGTTAATCGATTCCCTCACCAAAGCTAAGGAAAATATCCAAGTCCGGATAGAGGTCGATAGCTAAATGGAGTAGCTAAGGCAGGAGGCCACTAGCGATGACTTGGACCTAAGCCCAGAAAACATGAAGAAGTACATTGGTAGTCCTGCCATAGTCAAGACCATGTTGCATATGCTTCAGGATGAATTGGACAAGGGTTCCAAGACCATATACCTAGAATCTATGGAGGGAAGAGTATGCTTCTAGAAAGACATCATCAAGCAGTTTGGGGACACCATTACACAATACCAAGCTTGGTATCAATACGTCATCGAGGATGATCAAGTGGATGTTTTCGAGTCAATATTTCTGCAAACTTCTGAGTCATAGTTTTTTGTCTTGTTAGGCTGTTTCTAGCCTATTTTGTCTCTCATGGGTGTATTTGGAAAATCTACATTATTTGTAAATATGTTGTAAGTAAAATTCCATGTGTCATTAGTGGAATGTGAACAATCACTATGTCATGTAATGAGTTATTTGTAAATAATTTGAAGAGAAATGAGGGTATTCAAAGAGTCAGAAAGGTGAATCTCAAGGGTCACCCCACCCTTTGTTATAAATAGAACCTCATAACTCATAGAACAGGCTTTTGGGAGCCAAGCTTTTGGCTAGGCTTAGGCTTAGAGAAGGCTTGGGAGTATTGTGACAAGCCTTGGCTTCTCCACAACGTAGAGCGAGTATACTTTTTTGGAGGAGAAGGTGTTCATGACTATAATGTTCCACTATTGGGGCTAGTGGCTATCAATGGTGTATGTATGGATGGAAATTTCACTTATAATAATAATAATTAGGACAACACGCTTGCATGCATATGTTGTTATTGTAGTTGGACTATTTTGTTTGCTTTAGCAATGTATATTTTTTAACTTATGCATTTACTTATGAACTACTTTGTATGAAATTACATGAATCGTGTTGTTGGATTAACCCATCACTAAGGTTTGTTGGCTATTCCACTTCCAGCTTGTGATGTCATTCCACTCGTGTTTTCCTTTCAGGCTGTGTACTATTACAGGCTTCTAAAGGGCACACTTCCTTTTCCTCTCCACGTGTTAGAACCCGCATACATCTCACTTGACTCACTGCAAGGTAACACACTTTCTTCATCCCAAAGTTATCATACTTACCTTTGTGCACTACCGCGGTCAAGGCACTACATTACCACCCACTACTAGGACTCCTACTCCAAACAGTGTGAGGTCTAGTTGGGACTTCTTACTGGGGAGATGCCCTTGAATGTTGGCAGGTCTAGTACCATCAACATTTCTGATGGTAGAAGGAGGTCCAAATGACAAGCTAATCCCTCAAAGTCTATTTTGAATATCTGCACATCATCCATGACTTACATCACAATCTCAACATCGACATGTTTTTCTCATGCTCATGATTTTGAAGTGTCGAAGGAGATGACTTTTCACAATTTAAATATGATGGTGAAAAGAAAACATCCTTGTTAACTCACAAAATTTCCTTTTTGGGTTTCTATGATAGGTATGAAATCCCATTAGATGACATGCCTATGGGTTGTTAGCTTACATGTTTGAAGGGTGTGTTAAGCAATGGTGTCTCACATTTCTCGCAACCTCTATACACTCCTTCAACCACATATTTGGAGAGTTAGGTTGTGCTTTCTTCCTTTATGATTGTAAAGCACTGAATCGCTAAAATTTAAAATTACGAAAAGAACTTGATGAATCTATTGCAAACTTTTATGATTGCTTCCATCATTACTATTTTTAATTTCTGGAAGACGAAGTTGACTGAAAATTTCTAATTGAAATATTTCAATATCTTATTCACATATCAAAAAATCCACTTGAGTTAAAATATTTTGAACCCCTCCCAGCATACCTTGGTGTTAGAGCTTCTAAATATGAGATGAACAAGGTTGTTGTCCCAAGTGACCCTCCGTCCCCTTCTCATTAAGCAACTCTAGCTTCGCAGGATGAGGTGGGAGAAGTTGCGAACCGACCTATTGAACTCTCACCGTCTCTTTCCACTCCACCTGCTTTGGATTTTTGTGAAAAATTGGACTGTCATCTTGATATTTGTCACGTGGTCTCATTTTATCAACCTCCATCCTCTGGTTCCTTTGACCCTCCATATTTCAATGTGTTGTGTTCATCCATTCAGGAGTCCACATGTGATGTTCACGAGGATCAAGTTTTGGACGGAGTTGGTGTTGGGAAACCAACTTACATTATCATTTGTTATTCATATGTGTGGGAATCTAAATAAGAAGTTGTGGTGAAGGACGACCTCATTCTCTCTGCACCTTGTCTGCTTTATCCTGACATCTTCCGTGATTCTGCCATTTCTGATTTCGCCAGTGAAACTACATCCTCAGATGTTTCCACTTCTGATAATTCACATAACGCATAGGATGTCAGTCTATTATTTGATTGTAGAGAGGACACATCTTTCTTCCTGAATCCACTCAATCTCTCATCTTTCATTTCTAGAAACTCAGAGGGTGAATTTTTTGTTTTTCATCACCCCCTTTGTATGATTCATCAGATCATGAGGATGTCGATGTACGTCTCAAATTTTCTTATTGTGGATGCCATGATATTTTCACTCATTTATTTGATCATGATTCTGATTCTCCCATTGTTGATCTTTCTAAGCCACCGATATTTAATGATCCATCTTCTGATGAAGTGGAAACCCCTCAAGATGTCGAGGCACTTTAGCACAAGTTGATGATTATGTGAGGTTCTTGTAGCCTTCAAGTTAGTTCCATTTCCAATTAGAAATATGTTGAATCTCCCCAGGCTCCTTGTCACTCTCTTGTTCACAATGAAAATCAATCTAGTTTACTGATTTCACATCCTCCACCAGAATCACACGATCCTATCACTCATCCATTGGAGTAGTCATATGTAGCAAGGCCTATTGCAAAACAAAAATTTTCTTCTTTCTTCATGTTTGCTTGTTTGTTGAAAGTGTGTACATGCTTCTCGTCTACGCGCAATGCGACACAACACCATGATACGTCTACACAATGCCTTTCATGTGTTTCAATGTTTTATTTTCTATGGATGCTTTCAAACTTAGAGAGTTATGTTTTGCATCACTTTATTTTTCTTGTCTATTAGTTTTCTTGAATATATTTCTTATTAGTCATGCCATCACTTACAGGGGTCAACCAATGTGCCATGGCTTGCATTGGAAATATCACTTCACGTGAGCAGGCCCATGCTTTACTTAGTTTAGGAGTAGTGTTTTCTTTCTTGTTTTGTTTTTCTTATTCTATTTTGCTTTCATTTTACGTATTTCCTTTGCTTGTTTTTTTGTTTATGCACCCTTAGGATTAGTTTCCGCATGAAACCATGTTTGGCTTATGAGACAAGCAGGGTGAAATACAAGAGGACTTGTAAAAATATAAACACTTTCTTATCTATCTATTCCCTCTCTTTGTGAAGATCTTGCGTTTCTTCCAGTTGACAATACCCTAACAAAAAATGCGTTCCTTTCAGAGTGAGTCTTGGTGAAAACACAATGTTTGCACTCTTAACTAGTACCACCTACTCTAATCGGTTTTCTATATTCGGTTAAACCTTTTCAACTCAGTCAAGTAGAGTAAGCTGAAGGAGGAAAACCTTAACAAGTACTTTAGAGGTATATAAAAACGCCCTTCTCTAAAGGGGCAACATGTTATGCTCTCAATAAGTTGGGATCCCTCTTCCGCCTCATGAAACAAATATGTGCATATGCACAGTTCTTTGAAAAATGAAAAATGAAATGAAAATAAAATAAAGGAAAAAGAAGAGAAAGGGTTCATGTGCAAAGAGGTGAACCAAGTAACTCCACTAGGGTATTGTCTAGGCTCGCTGGCAGCAGAGCAATGCTTGTGTTTCTGAAGTGACTCTGTTGGGGTACTATTTATGCCTGCTGGCAGTGGAGAAACACCAGAGATGAAACTAAAACTCTAACAATCTATATTAATTGTGCATCAATATACCCGTCATCCCCAATCGAAACAACTAAGTTGACTTGGCTTGGTACGTGTGCTGCCAAAAAAAGAGAATGGTAGAGGCTACATCCTTAACTCAAGCTAGTGAAGAAACCATGATGATCAAAGAATCGAAAAATACTTCCGGAAGAGTTAGACTCACTTTACATGAGACAAGGTCCATACAAAGAGCTGGAGTTCTAACCAAGTGTCGCCAATGTTGTAGCAGCTATAGCCACCCTCCAAATTTTTTCCTATGCTTCGTTTTAGAGCCTCTGTCCTACATCACAACAACTTATCTAGCACTGACCCAGGTACTTGTGCTTTCATTGAAATTTATCTTTTGCATTATGGCTTGTGTTTTCTTACTTTATTTGGTGTCTAACCCACAAGACGATCTCTTGACTTGGTTTCAACCTGGTTCCAGGCTTGCCTTAGTGAATTGTGAAATCCTTGAGAGAAACCAACCTTGCTCTTGGGAATTGCGTAGTCCAAGCCAGTAGTGAGCCTTCAGCTCCAGAATTGCACAGAGCCAGATGAAAGCCTACTTCCAGCTATGAAATTATGTAGAGCATTAGAGGTAGCCAAGGCCACTCAACCCATAAATTATGCAGAAGCTTTTCCCTTAGCAACTACCCAATGCATGAGCTAGTGAGTTAACAAGTTCTCCTCGGAACTGCGTAATCTCTCTAAGCATGCATGGTAATTTTTCTCGAAAAATAAAAAAAGAAAAAAGTGAGAAAACATCCCTATAAAATAGGATATATTTTTAGCAGTCCAGAGGTGGCACTCAAGTCATTTTGGAAACTATCGCCAAGTGTCATTTTTTCCTAGATTTTTGGCCTTCACGTCATAAACCCTAAACTGACCAAATATACTTAATGGATGCTTCCAGAGCTCATTTTCATATTTTATCTTGGAGCTCTAGCATTTCCGAGGGAATCTAGGAACCTTCGACATAGTTGGCACAACTTTTCCGGGTAATTCTTGATTTTCTAGTCAGTTGCTGCTTTTTCTGTCACTTTTGTTTGCTTTACTTGTGAGAGTGTTGTTTTACCCATTTTATTGAACGACTGGTGGAATTTTGATTTTTTTAATCTTTTAGAAGTGTTGTTTTAATTTTTTCATTTCCTTTCCCAAGTGTTGCATGCAATACCCAATTTTTGAACTAACGGTCGCCATTGCAGCAACTCTCTCCACAAACTTCATTGTTCTTCAGTTTGATTGATTCCTGTACTTGTTTTGTTTTCATGCATCATCATTCACTCAGATATGCACCAACCATCACTTCCACCTTCAAATATTCTTGTTTTCATGCTCCCATTGGGCAAATATGGGCTTCCCTTGCTCAGATTTTTCTCTTCCCTGACATGCACTACGCATTTATGGATCTCAAGGGTCTGCCTTGGAACCAAGAATTGCGCAGAGGCTGCCAAGGCCTAGCTCCAACTACGCACTACACAATTCCAGGAGTGAGTCATGAGCCTTGTCCATTGGGATTGCACAATCCGCAGTACCAGCCAACTTGAGCCAGACTAAACTATGCATTGCGCAGTTTGAGTCAGCAACACCTCCCCACTGGCAGATGGGATTGCGTAATGCACAGAACCAACTGGCAGTCAGTCACCTCTTACCCAATTTTTTTCTTGGTTTATTCTTGAAGTGATTTTGGTTCCAAACTATCATTTGCATGCCATGAGCGTCCTCTCTATCTCCAAGTACATCAGCTGTTGAGAAACTTTCCAACAATATAGGTAACATGGCTTCTAAGAAAGTTGCATCAAAGGATACTATTGAGAGTAGAACTGGGGAAGCAGTTGAGCAGGTGTCAGTGAATTTGCTAATTTATGTAAACACTTAGTTTTTCATTGATAAGGGCATGAAGTTAACATCACAAGAAATCAAGTACATCTTTGTAGGGGACTTCAAGGAGGATCTAGAGGATCGGCAGGTTTATGTCAATATCCACTGGTTAGGCTTACATAAGGTTGCATGTATGTATCCTACCTTCCCATGTGTGGACATAATCCACTGGGTTATCTCACACATAGATCTAGATACTTTGTCATTGAGCAGTGCTAGTCAAACAAAACTTGCTACCTTCAGGATGGAGAACTCCCATCATATGTATCATTTACCTTAGCTAGTAAACCTTATGGATGAATTTTTATATGCCACACAGTTATGTGAACTCTAGAGACATCATAAAGTGTTGGGTGAAAGAGTCGTCGAAGTTCAGAGTGACACCTTGTTATCAGGAAATCTAGTGTCTATGCAAAGCTACTAGTCCCACTAAGACGGGTAGCTATCTTAGAAACAAACAAACTAAAGCCACTTTCGCTTTCCTTTATGAAAAGTATATAGGAGAAGAGCGAAGAATACCAACCTCAATCTTTCGCTTAGTTCCTTGCTTGTTCCTTCTCCCCTCTGACAAATCTTTGCTGCTCCTTCCTTGATTACCCCGCTTCAAAGAGTACCTGTAAAGTCAAAGCAGCATAATACCTTCAAAGTACAGAGATTCTACAATCATAAACAATATAGAACCAGATATATATTAACCACACAAATGTATATATCATCAAACGTACAAGAATGTGGAGGAAAACTTGAATAGCTTTATTGATATGAAGAATAGAAGAGAGGATTACAACCCATTGATCTGACCCAGCATCATCCTCCCAGCATGAAAGCCCTTCCTCACCTCATGAAAAGCTTAGATCACCTAATACTATGATGTTCCACCAGGAAACCAACAACACTTCCTTACAAGATACAAAATTCCAGCCTCTGGATCTCTGGGATGAGGGATCCATATATAGATGTTTGCAGGGGGTTGAGTCAGCTTCTGGGATTTTGATTAGTGTCCTCTCTCTGATAGTTCTTGGTTCCACTTAGAGATTCATGAGCTCTTACTCATCCCTGGGCGAGTTCAGAGAGGCAAGTGTCACAGAAGAAGTTTCTAGAAGATTCCATGATCATCCACCTTGCAAACTGTCTCTGTCATTTGTCTACTCTCGCCCATCACACCCTATAGAAGGGCTTTTCAGTATGCATCACACTTTTTGCATGTGGCAGGTGAGATGCATCGCACCCTTAGCACTGGGCAGTCTGTATGGTCCAGTTTTGACCAGTTCTGAGCAGTTTTCCATGGAGAACTTCTAGGAGATGATGTAATCAGATGAGCTTGTTCCTTTAGGATGTGAGACAACACTTTTAGGGACTCATAAGCCCTTGGTTTATGGACATATATGATTGGGGTTGCAGTGCCCAAATATGTCTATAATAGTTTCCCCCTAAAGCATGAGGTCGTAAGTCTTTTGATGTCGGGTGAAATGCTTTATCATGAGGATCCGAGGTTTTTTCGAACTGGAAGGCGACCTGTAATAAGATACAATGCAATAAATTATCTTCATAATATTTTTCATGATCTAGCTGAGGCGGGCATTCCCATGCTCAGCTTTATAAATTCATTTTCATGTACATAACACAGACAACCGTCTGTATAGCAGACTGATGATTCTAATAGAGTCATCATCCTTTGATTTGGATGATCATCTGTGCCACAATGATGTACGTTTGATGTCTTTATTTTTTTGAATATATCGTAGTTCGAATGGATGAAACTAGATCCGGGGTCTTCAAACTTGTTCAATCTTCGCCCGAAGTTCAAGTCGATACATGTGAAAAATGTTCTGGAGTCGAACATGGAAACACCTCGCCTGATTACTAGCCAATGATGTAAGCTGTTAACAAGCACGAGAGGAATCACTGATAATGGTGATGACCCTCAAGGTACGACAGTACAATTCACGTGGTGTGAAAATGGGACTTGGCGTCGAACAACATGCAAAGTCTTTCAGTCGAAGGCCATTGATGTAAACCTATCGTCGGAAGTGAGAAACTTGCCATTGAGGCATGCAAGCTTCAAAGTACTGAAAGGGTTGTTCCTAGGTTGACTTCTTGGATAATGAGCTGTCGTCGACAAGAAGTGACCCGTCTAGAGTCTAGAATGCCTCGAACTGAAGGTGTTCAACTGGTGTGATGCAGTACTTCTGGTGATAAAAGAACAGCTTACCAAGGGGAAAAATGGACGATCTAAGAACTTTGGCTATTTTTCCATTTTGACCACTTTCACCTTGGAGAAGATCCCACTGATGCAGCCACAGTACATTTCACTTGGTTTGCCGCCGCTGACTGAGCCACAGATGCAGAGATGGGTTGACCTTATGGCCCGACATGTTGTTTAGCCGCAGGTTTCTTTCTCTGATGCCTTCTTCGAGTGGTTCAACCGTCAGGAGATGGTTTATGCCATGTGTCCGTATGCTGGTATGGATTTCCGAGGTGACCCAGATTTGGTGCTGCCGGCTGGCAAGCAGTGGAGTGTTATAGGTAAAATCTCTAACCATATTCCTGTTTATTTCTTTTATAATGTTCTTATGCTTTCTTTCATTCAAGACTAATCAAGACCCATGTGTTCATGCAGATATCGAACCAGTGCAACCAGGAGTGTGCCTAAGGGCACCAGCTGTCGTTCCAGCAGCAGAGGCTGTAGGGAGGGTTGTCCTTCGCGACTTGGATGTGGCCGAGACTCTTGCAACATTGTAGGACCAGATCGAGGGTCTCACCCTTGGTATCCTAGATGTGAGGACTGACGAGCTGCCTCTGAGATTACAGCGACATATTACTGGCATGCCGAGTCGATGGACTAGGCTTTTACGGATGATTGCACAGGTGGTGACTTGTTATCACCAGCACCATTAGACTAGGGTGCCCCCTAGCATTTTGAGTCATTGGGTCATTTGACTGATTTTGTCTTGGACACAGAACACTATGTGTAAACCATAAATAGTTATATTTATTTTTTATTTTCGGAGCTTCATTTTGGTTAAGTTATATGATCCTGATGCAAATATTGATAAAATGCTTTTCTTTTATAAATGTCGCAAATGTCTATCTAACACATAATTTTCCAATGAATCTATTAATGTGTTTAATTTTCTGGAAATATGTTGATATCAGATAGAATCAAACTGTCTTTCCAAAATCTTGACTCTTAGGAACATGTGATAGATAGCTGGATTCCGTACGGAATAGATGCCGGTCAGCTATAGAATGACAAGTTGTGAGTCTAGCCTGACAACAAGTCGGCGTATGCCATGCGTAATGGCATCGGAGAGGAGCTCTATCAATGCACTGTATTCAACGATGTTGTTCGTTGAGCGACCAATACATACCCCTCTAAAACTCACCGCTTGGATCAAATATGGCCCAGGCCGCAGAAGATAGGTTCTGCAAAATACGGCTCGCTCCGTCGGCATATCCAACAAATGATTCTAATAGGTTTGACATCTACAACAAATGCAAAAGTGGATTGCCTAACCAAAACGATTACTCTTAGCGAAAACAAAAATGTAACAAAAGCATTTGAAGAGGTTACTACACTCAGTCAAGCATAATAATGATTAAGGTACAACCTATTTTGGGGTTGCGACAGTGGAATCCCATCATAACCCACTAACTCGTAGGCTCCTTTTGCTAATACTCACTTAACAATATAGGGCCCATCCATAAAGACTGGAACTTACCTACCCCCAACTTATCGGACTCCTGGTTGTAAAGTAAGACCAGGTCACCTTCTGAGAAGACACGGGGTTTGACATTCTTGTCAAACTGCACCTTGACTCGTTTCTTATGGGCTTTGTTAGCCAAGGCGACATCACGATGGGTTTCATCCAGTTGGATTAATTCCAAGAAACGAGCCTCCTCTTCTGAAGTTCCGGGGAGAAGATCGACTGTGAGTTTGAGGGACAAGATTTCACACTGAACTGGTAAGATTGCTTCCAAGCCTTACACCAGCTGAAAGGGTGTAAACCCAGTCGCATTTCTCACGGATGTCTAGGATGCCCATAAGGCTAAGTACAGGATTAGGTGCCAACTCTGTTTATGGACTCCAATCATCCTTTGCAACATGCGCTTCAGGACTTTGTTGATTGCCTCAACTTGCTCGTTAGCTTGCGGATAATATGGAGTAGAGATGTCGGGGGACAGTCCTAATTTGGCAGCCAACTCAACCATCATGTGATTGCGAAAATACAATCCATGATATGTGACTATAGCTTGTGGAACACTGAATCTGGAGACTACATGATTGAAAAAGAAAAGAGTAGTCGTTTCACCGCTGTTGTTTAATGTAGGCATTGCCTCAACCCATTTCGTAAAATAGTCAACTGCAACTATGATATACCCATGCCCCCCAACCAAGGTAGGGTTACATGTCATGAAATCTATGCCCCATTTGGCAAATGGCCCAACAACAACTATTGGTTGCAGAGGTGCTGGTGGTATTCTGGTTTTGCGGTCAAAGATTTGACAAGCATGGCAACTTCTGACTGCGGTTATGCAATCCTTGAACATTGTTGGCCAGAAGTATCCTGCTCATAAAATATTTTGTGTTGTTGCATAACCAGATTGATGCCCCCCACACACGCTTGAATGACAATCATTAAGGAATTTTTCGGCCTCCTCATGGGTGAGGCACCTTCGCAGAACTGTATCGATACCACGACGGTAAAGCGTATCACCGATGATCATGTAGTCTTTTGCTTGGTATCGAGTACATTACTGCTCTGAGCGGGAGATATTAGACCTATATGTTTGGGTCTGGAGATAGATGATTATATCTTCGTACCACAGATCACTTGAATATATCAGAAACAAAGTTTCATCCATGATTGTTGCTTTGGATGTTGAATCATTGGACAACGATGGGAAGTCACATAGTAACTCCTCGAAAACCAGGGCTTTCTTTGATTTGGATTTTATGAATTCCAGATCAAAATCTTGCAAAATTGCTATCCATTTGGAATATTTTCCCCCCAGTAACTGTTGCGACAAGATATAAGTCATGGAGTTGCAATCTGACAAAATGGTAGTTTTTCGAAAGAGGATATAGTGGTGAAATCTCTGTATCACTTAAATAGCTGCGAGAGCCAACTTTTCAACATAGGAGTACTTGGTTTCCATATCATTTAAGTTTCGACTTAAATAATAGATAGGATGTTCAATTCCATTGTATTCTTGAACTAAAACCATTTCTATGGTCGTATCTGTTGCAACCAGATACAGGTTAAAGTCTTTTTGATAATCAGGAGGATACATTAATGATGCCTTTATTAGGGATTCCTTTAGAGCATCAAAGGAAGCTTGCGCGACCTGATCCCAGATGAAGGGTACTTCTTTTTTCAATAGACGTGTATAACCTTTAGCAAGTTCGGCGTAATTTGGAATGAACCTCCTCAGAAAGTTTGCTTTCCCTTGGAGTTTCTGAATCTGAAGCAAATTTGAAGGTGGAGGAAAATCAATGATTGCCTGAACCTTACATGGGTCGAGACGAATCCCATCCTTTGAGACTACAAAGCCAAGTAAACGACCAGAACCGACACAAAGCACACATTTGTGTGGATTGAGTCGTATCTTGTAGTGTTGGCAACGTAGAAATATCGCTCTCAAATGTTGCGGATGATCGGTCTGCTTTCGCGAATGAGCCAGAAGATCATCGAGATATGGTTGAATGATGTTTTTGATGTCATGGAAGGCATAATTCATTTCCATTTGAAAGTTTACCCCTGCGTTCTTTAAACCAAAAGGTATCTTGCAGTATGTGAATGTCCCTCACGAACAAATAAATGTAGTCTTTGACTGGTCCTGTCGGTGGATATTTATTTGATTATCCCCAAAAAATCCATCCATAAATGAAAAGATCTCACATCCGGCGCATTCATCAATTATCTGGTTGATGAAAGGTTCTTTTGGACAAGCTTGATTTACATCCCTATAATTGACGCACACTCTAATCATTCCTTGCTTTTTCATTACAGGAACAATATTCGATACCCAATCGGTTAGAGGAACCGGGTAAATGAAACCAGCATGGAAAAGTTTTTCAACTTCTACCTTGATGGCAACAGCTTTCTTTCGGTGCAGCTTCCAAAGTCGTTGTCATACTGGTTTGGCATCTGGAGACATCTTAATTTCGTGTTCAACGATGCTCGAGTCAATTCCTAGCATTTCTTCATATGACCATGCAAAGACATCTCTGAACTCGCGCAAGAGAGCGTAATATACTTCTAGTTCCGAAAGAGAACAAGATTTTCCGACATGAATATTCTCTACAACATTTGGTTTGGTCGAGATATTGATGGCGATAGTCTCTTCAATATTGGACAAGTTTTGCTTGGAATCCACCGTATTTACATTATTTTATAGGAAATCAAAAACTGAGGGATGATCAAGGTTGCTGGAACAATATTCTTTGTAATCTGGAAGATGGGAATGATGGTGGTAATCTTCCCATGTTCCCCATCAATCATCATTGACTGAACAATTCCTTCATCTATAGAATGTACATGCCACCAAGGATCTGAAGAGGTACCATATTCTTTATACCTATCTATCCAAACGCTTGATGAGCGTTGATTTGGGTTTGCCTCCCATGCCGAAAACATTGATTGCTACAATATTTCTATTGGGCTTGGAGGAAAAACCTCGTGGTGATCCATGCTAACATCCTGATTGGACATCTTCTGAATGGAAGACACCATATTGTAGGTTCTCACCGTGGCCACTGCTGCTAGATTGTTTGGAGGCAGTAGGGAAAAAGTACCCATCAATGTAGGGTCTTTTAGTAGGCCTACTCTGATAGTTTGAAGTGACTGAGAGCTTCTGTGGATCATCAGAATGCTTCTCGTAACTTGTGAACTATTGGGGAGAAATGTTTGTTGGTCAACGATTGTAATTCCTCCTTGGAAAGGAAATGCAATCTTTCTGAAGTATGTCGACACAACATCAACCATAGCATATATCCAGGTCCTTCCTAGTAGGATGTTGTAATCGAGGTTTCCGTCGATAACTTCAACATCAATTTCTACTGTCTTTCCCCCCAGTTCGACTTGCAAGTTACTTGAAATCTCGTATGGAGTGTATGTTCATCCATCAAATGCTTTTAACATCGTCGATGATCGCAACAAGGGTGGTGAGCCTAAAGTTTTCTAGCAACTCATTGACATAATACATGTAGATGCCCCCTCATCAATAATCGTTCGATGAACAGTTTTGTTAAGGGCTTTCACTTGAATAAGGAAAGCGAGTTGAGATGGTAGCTGAGGGTCATATCCTTTATGATTAAAGGTCTCAAGATTGGAATCTGCTGGGTCAATCCCACCCATTGCTGATAATAGAGCCTGCTTTTGGGAGGGGAAATTTGCAGTACCTCAAGTGTCGACATATTGGACGACGATTGGGTTAGGTCCTCTATTATATTATAATTTTGTGCTGCTTTGGCACAAGGATTAAATGTCGATTTGTGTACTACTCTATTTGGCAGCTTTATTGTTAGCTCAGGAATGATGGGTGGCACAACTTCGGTCGAAGTTGTTGTCGAACTACTAGGTTTATTAGTAGCCTTGTTGTTCGACAACTATGGATTCTTGTAATATTTATTCCTTGTCAATATCAAAGCATCATTTTGCTGTTTCGAAATGGATAACATAAGCACTTGGGATGGGGAAGCATTGTCACTAGAAACCAGATTGGTTCCTGGGTTTGGAAATAGATCAGTCAATACTGCTGAGGTTTTTGAATTCTTTAAGAGTTTCCTAAGCTCAGCTTTATGTGGACAGTCTTTCGTCCAATGATCCTCATCGCATATAAAGCATGGATGACTTGGTTTCCTTTCTACAGAAGGGTTTGCAGAAGATTTTTCAGGAGACGACTCCTCCTATTTCTTCTTTTTCTTCTTGCCTCCTGGTTGCTTCGGTTCTTTTCCTTTGTCAGTCAACACGACGTTTAGCTTCGAGGCAAGAAGTTCTTCATTTGCATTTTGACTAGAAACCGTACGAGCTTTATTTGATGTAGCATTTACGGTTTTCATGCTAGTTGTTCCTATCACACCATTGCCAGCATGAGAGTCTTTGTTTGATTTAGGAGGGGGAGGAACGAAAAACCCCGGTCTAGGAGCATCAGGGACTTTGTCATAGAGCATGCCAGACTGAGCATAGATCAAGTCTAGATATTGCGCATGAGAAATGACTTGCTCTTCAGTGATGACCCCTCCCTTTGCCACATCTTCTGTGATGGAAGGTAACAATGACTTAATAAAACATTCAGCTAGCAGCTGATTAGGAACATATGTTTTTACCATTCTACGATGACATCACCACTCATGAATATGATCAGATATGTGGGTGGTCGTCGTTTGTTTGAAATTGGTAAGAAGTTTTGTTCCTCTTTCATACCTTATTGGTAACTGAAAATGGGTTAAAAAGGTTGTGGCAAGGGCATTGAAGTTATCAAATGAAGCTCTAGGTAATTCGATGTACCATTTCACTGTCAGACTAGTTAACATTCGTTGAAAAAGGCGAAGCCTAATCGAATCATCATTGATACTGTTGGATGAACACCACAGATTAAAGTTCATCCCATGATTCGACGGGTCTTCACCCAGATTTCCATTAAATTTAGGAATATCTAACGGAAGTTTATGAGGAATCGCTGGCCACCAAGGGGCATAAGCAATTGGATCGTTTGTTATCCAATTTAGATCCGGTAACTCTAAAGTCACCACAAAGGGTAACTGTTGATTTAGGTTCGGTGAAGCATACCCAAGATACGATGGGATTGCCTGAGTAGTGGGTCTTTGCATACCAGCATAATGCATTTGATGATGATAACTTTGGTAAGGTTGATGGGCATAACCATTATGATATAATTGATGTTGACTGTTTTGAATATACGGCTGCCCATTACTCGCAAATATTTGTTGCTCAGATGCTTGGTAAGCTTGTTGGAATTACGGTTGTTGATATTGCACTAGCCATGGCTGTGAAACCATTTGTTGTTGTCCCATACTGGCTGTTTGACCAAGATGAGGGGTAATAGTACCCGTTTGAGCCTGGGTCACTCCAGTTAAGGAGCCACTAATCAGTGATTGTGGTTGCGTTGTGGAGATAAGAGGCTGCTGTATTACAACCTGAGAAACTTGAGGTTGGCATACAATAGGCAACACTTGTACTTGCAACACCATCACAATGGCTGGTGTAGTGGGGATATTTGACATAGGTAGACTTGGTTGCATTGAGTATATAATTCTTTGTTGTTGAGGCAGTATTGGCACCCAACCGCTGGACGTAATTCCAGCATGACCTAAATTTTGTTGTTAACTCTCATATGGTTGTTCTCCTGGAGGGAACAATGAAAGGGTATACTACCCCCCATACGGTGGAAATCCAGTGCTCAAAGGAATGATTAGCCTTTGGGGACCAAACTACCCAAATTGATACTGTTGCGAAGGATCAATTTGCTGAGACTCAACATAAGAGATTCCGGATATTATTCAAAACGAACAAATGGGAACAGACCATACTGTCGAAACATTCCCTGGATGGACTCCATCTAGCGGTTGAGAGCTAGTTGGGACATATGGTACACCAGCGAACATCATTGGAGTAGTAGCAGGAGGTTTTGCTGCTGCTGTGTTAGTTGACACAATCTTAGATGTTGACAGTTTTTCAGACATATCTAATCTATCCAAAATATTTCCTAGCGATTCTACAGGAACTTGTGATGAAGGGAGACTAACTTCTGATGAAGAAGGATATAGGGTGATCACGGCTCCAAAATGCAATGGAGTACTGGATGGAGGATCCTCCACAATCTCTTATATAGTAATCAATATAGGTGGGAGAGGTAGACCGTCAGGTCCGTAAAATATTTCTGGTGCCGAAGAAGGTATAGACTCTGCAGCGACAATTGTTGGAGGGGTAACACCTTCTGAATCAACTGTAGATGGAGCTGGTTCAGGAATAGAAGCATTTACCATTACACTGGGATCAGTTCTATTGTCCTCTTATGGCTGCAGAACTTCTTCTGTAAAGGTAGGGATACCAGAAATGGTTGGAGTAACCGGAGTCCCTGAGGATGTTGGAACACAAGTTCTAAGCAAACGAGGGGATTTTGATTTGGTTAAACGAGTTCACTTTGTCTGGAATAGTTTCGTTTCTGGAGTCAAAGACGGTTGACTCATTAATCTCCGCGAACTATGGGGTTTCAATTGAATTTCTTCCACGATTACGGATTACTCAATCAACTCAAAATAAAGGGAAAAAGTGATTCCGAATTAAATGAATTTTAGACGCTTTGACACAACTTGCTTTTTCAATTTTTAAGAGTCGAGAAAAAGCTAAAGATGACTCTAGTCGCATTTGATTTTTAATGAGCCTGAAGTGACAAGTGCTCAGATGGACATTTTCTTTTAAGGAGTCTGACAAGGAATGAAAGAGACTACTCTGGAAATATAGACAAAAGGATTACCAAACCAATCGCAAAATTGCAGAACACTTTTTACGGTACGGCAGTCAATCTTCCCGAATGTTGTGTTTAGTGCAGTGCGATCGATAGGGCGGCAGACAGAGCTTCCTAAGGATAAAGGATATAGCCTATTGTGGTCTCCCAATATATACTCGACGGTATGTGGTAGCACAAGTCGATACTGGCACTTGTCGTCTCAAAGAGGAGGAATCACCCAACCTACAATAAAAGCGCTAGTTACCAGGCTTTACGACGCCGGAATACGTCTCTGGCCTAGACTTCTAAATGTTGTATGTTAGGTTCCAAAGCGTTTTTATGTTCATTGAATTTATTTTACAGTTGATCTTTCTTAAGAAGTTTGCCTTTCAGGTTCACTGCGTGATGTAGATATATAATTCCTAAAATGCAATCTAAGATTATAAACAGTCGTTTAATCTTCTTTTTGCAATGAAAATCCTAGCTACTAAGGAAAGAGAAGTGAGATTCTTTCAACATAGAGCAGAGAGCACACACTAGATGCACTATCCTAAATCAAAATCAACAAGCAGTCTAAATGCACATGCATGTATTTGTTTTCCGCTTCTTAATGTGTGAATTACAAAAAGAATGCTAAGTACAAATTTGAATTATCTTTTCAAAGCGGAAATACTGCTTTTGACACTTGAAAAACTATTAATTCAAATCAAATACAAGAGTAGCAGTGTAATTGACCATCAAGAACAGTAGGATTCTTTTCTTTGACTGAAAACGACACTTACGACACTTCCAAATCAAAAGATGACAGTTCGATTATGCTACTTCTTTGTAAAGGAGAACTGTAAATGGCGAACAATACATAAAAAAATTTACAGTTCTTTGTACAATGGAGGTTGAATCATGCAAAGGAAGGGAGTTTCCACAGTGCTATACTGATCATAGACAGCAAAACTCCTGAATAAAACTGAAGAGAATGAACAAAAAACCAAAATCTGGAGACAAAAATAGTCTTATCTAATCATCGCACCTGTAACACAGGGAAACAGCGATGCATCTCACCTACTACACATGAAAGGTGCGATGCATCCAGATTCCCAAGAAGAGAAGGCGCGATGGTCCAGGGACGAGACTTCAACTTGGTTCTTGGTCAAAGTTTGCAGCTTATTTCAGGGATTTAGGCCAAGATAATGATAGTCAGTAAATAAAAATCATAGGGGGCTGATATAATGAGGTTTCTTGAGCCACCACTAAGGCAATTAGGATGTTTGCAAATCAATTGTTCAGTTTATAAACAAAACCCAGAGATAGACTGAAGCAGCATTGATCTACTTTGCACTTGCATAGCAAATGCAGTTTGAAGGCTAGCTGGCCTGACTTCAGGCTCCGTCTGTAGTTTGTAAAGCAAAAAAATATAGACAAGCAAACATGCTATTCGCTCCCCAGTGGAGTCACCATTTTGTTATCAGGAAATCTAGTGTCCATGCAAAGCTGCTAGTCCCACTAAGACGGGTAGCTATCTTAGAAAAAAACAAACTAAAGTTACTTTCGTTTTCCTTTATGATAAGTAGATAGGAGAGGAGCAAAGAGTACCAACCTCAATCTTTCTCTTGGTTCCTTGCTTGTTCCTTCTCCCCTCTGACAGATCTTTTCTACTCCTTCCTTGCTTACCCCGATCAAAAGAGTACCTGTAAAGTCAAAGCAGCATAATACCTTCAAAGTACTAGGATCTACAATCATAAACAATATAGGACCAAATATATATTGACCACACAAATGCATATATCATCAAACATACAAGAATGTGGAGGAAAACTTGAATAGCTTTATTAATAGAAAGAGTAGAAGAGAGGATTACAACCCATTGATCTGACCCAACGTCATCCTCTCAGCGTGAAAGCCCTTCTTCACCTCATGAAAATCTTAGATCACCCAACTCTATGATGTTCCACCAGGAAACCAACAACACTTCCTTACAAGATACAAAATTCTAGCCCCTGGATCTCTGGGATGAGGGATCCATATATAGATGTTTGCAAGGGGATGAGTCAGCTTCTAGGATTTTGATTAGTGTCCTCTCTCTGATAGTTCTTGGTTCCACTTGGAGATTCATGATCTCTTACTCATCCCTGGGTGAATTTAGAGAGGCAAGTGTCACAACAGAAGTTTCTGGAAGATTCCGTGATCATCCACCTTGCAAACTGTCTCTGCCTTTTGTCTACTCTCACCCATCACACCCTATAGAAGGGTTCTTCAGTATGCATCACACTTTTTTCATGTGGCAGGTGAGATGCATCGCACCCTTAGCACTGGGCAGTCTGTATGGTCTAGTTTTGACCAGTTCTGAGCAGTTTTCCATGGAGAACTTCTGGGAGATGATGTAATCAGCTGACCTTGTTCCTTTAGGGTGTGAGACAACACTTTTAGGGACTAAAAATCCCTTGGTTTATGGACATATATGATTGGGGTTGCAGTGCCCAAATATGTCTATAACACTCCCAATGTTATAACAAATGCAGAATCTGAAGGAGAAGAAGGAGAAGTTTCCAATGAAGAAATTATTGATGAAGATGAGGTTGTAGAGCTATGGGGAATGTGGGACTTCATTCTTCCATATGAAGAGGATCAAGAGGCATCACCAGTTAGTAACAGAAGTAGAAATCAACTCGATCCTCTACAACCCAGTTCTAAATAGAAGAACGTAGGCTCGGTTTCCAAGGATAAAGTCATAGGTAAGAAATCATCACTAAAAGTGACTCAAACAAACCCAATCCAATTCGAATCATAAACTCCATCTAAAACACTGATCGTTTTCAATGAGATGGAGTATAATATTGTTGAAGACATGAAGAAGACTAGGGCCAACATTACTTTTCATGAACTGAGTAAATTAAAGCACCAATAGAAACTACTCTTGAAATAGTTGCATGCAATACCTGTTGCACCTCTTCCTGCCACTGTAATCTCACAAGCTTCTCATGAAATGGGAAGACCTCCAACTAGTATGGCAAATAAAGTTGACCCAAAAGATATTTCTTTAATTGGAGGTAGGTCAAAATCCCATACTCCTCCATTCCTCCTTACTTTCGAAATTTTCAATAAAAATTTGCATAATTGTTTGGTAGATTCAGGTGCTTGATCTAATATTTTGCCTAAAAAAATTTGTGCAAAGTTAAACGTCCAACCTTAAAAATCTACAGTATGCATAGTTCAGCTCAACCGATCGCAAGTTGAAGTAAATGGTGAACTAAATCAAGTGACCATAAGGCTCTCATCGATTCGAAAGATATGTCAAGTCATTGATATTTTAGTTACATACATTCCTGAATTTTGTGGTTTAATTCTTAGCAGGGATTGGTCTGAAAAGCTTCATGGATACTTTGCTACTGATTGGTCACATATGCGGCTCCTTTACAATGGTAAACCAAATCAGATAAAGGTTGAGCGAGAAAGACATCAAAAATACGTAGTAATGAAACTGGAAGGAGAAAATGAACCTATAGCGTACAACAACAATATAATCAGGGACTATTATGTTGACTCTTTCTTAGGAAATTTTAATGCTCATACTTCGCCTTATTTAGAACATTCTGTTTTGTCTCAAGTAGAAATCTTTTCTCAAACAGACAGTTCTAAATGCATTAGTTTTGTAGATAGTCCTATAAATAACTCTTTGTTTTGGAAATTATTTTTTGACAGTTCTAATTCTAATGATGGAGCAGGAGTAGGATGTGTATTAATTAGTCCAGAAGGGAATAAAACCATGCTAACCTGTGGACTCTAGTTCGATTGCATAAACAACACTATATAATACGAAGCTTTAGTGCAAGGGTTGTAGAAGGCAATCATAATCGATATCAAGTATCTACAATTCTTTCGAGATTCTGAAATTGTTACTAAATAGGTGCGAAATACTATACATTGTCTATCAGGTCATTTAAAGCATTATCAATCTTTAGTACAAGATCTGACTGCACATTTTATAGCATTCAATATTTCATCCATTCCCAGACTCCAAAATTATAGTGTTGACCTCTTGGCTAATGTAGCTTCCAAGCTCATTCCCTCAGAAGACTACAACCCAGACAGATTCTCAATCAAATTGATCTTTAGTCTCTCCATCCCTGATAATGTTACCAACTGAAGAATTTTTAACGATGACCCTGATATTGTAAGTTTCCTAACTTCATAAGGATCTTACAGTAATCAGATTGACAAGGACCAACATGACAAGTAGTTACAACAAGAGAGCACCAATAATGCCATACCAAAATCTGTAGTCAAGTTAGAAGACCTATATGATTTAAAAGACAGATTGAAAAGGTCTACTAATTCAAAAATTCAGAGTTCAACTCTGAAATATGAATTAGAAAATCTAGGAACGGACGCTGAGCCGCAAAATATCAACTTAGGTCTTGGTCTAGCCCCAGAAGAAAAATTAGCCTTTGTTCAACTCCTAAAACAGTGTAAAAATGTCTTTGCTTGGAATTATGATGACCTTAAGACTTATGACACTTCAATCATTCAGCATACTATCCCGATGATAGCTGAGGAAAGACCAGTCCAGCAAAAGCTGAGGAAAATCCATCCTAATCTGGAAAGTCAAATTAAGTCTAAGTTCAATAAATTGTTGAAATCCAAAATTATTTTTCCGTTTAGCGTTCTAGATGGGATTCCTATCCAGTTCCAGTCAGAAAGAAAAATGGAGACCTTCGAATTTGTATTGACTTTTGAAATCTTAACAAAGCCTACCAAAAGGATAATTTTCCCCTGCCTCCTATGAAACAAATATAGCAGTTATAGGATCATAATTGATGTCCTTTCTAGAAGGTTTCTTAAGCTACAACCGTGTCTTAGTCCATCAGGATGATCAGCTAAAAACCACATTTAGAACCAAATGGGGTACATACGCATATCAAAAGATGCCTTTTGGGCTGATTAACGTTGGCGCCACATTTCAAAGGGCCATGGATATTGCATTTAAGGGATTAATAAACAAATCAGTGGTGAATTGCTTGGATGACATAACAATATATTCTAAAAAACATAGTCATCACCTCAGAGATTTAAAGCAGATATTTCAATGTTGTCAAAGGTATGGGATTTCACTTAATCCAAAAAAGTCATTTTTTGAATTAAGTGAAGGAAAACTTCTTGGATTTATAGTGTCTAAATCTGGAATCCATATTGATCTAGATAGGATTAAGGAAATTTCTGAAATATCCTTACCACATAATAAGGCAGCAATGCAATCCTTCCTTGGTTAAATTAATTTTGTGAAAATATTTGTCCTAGACTTCTCAAGAATTGTGTCACCATTACAAGTAATGATCAAGAAAAATTCACTCTTTAAATGGGTTCAAGCATAATACGGAACGTTCAATTTGATTAAGCAAGAAATTGTTAATGCCCCATCCCTAGTGACTCCAAATTTTTCCGATCCTTTCATTTTGTATACATTTGCCTCTGAGAATTCATATGCTGCAATACTCACACAAGCCAATCAAGACAAAGTGGAAGCCCCAATTGCTTTCTTTAGTTCAAGTTTGCAAGGGGCTAAATTAAATTATTCTGATGTTGAGAAACACGCTTATGCAGTTTTCAAAGCAATCAAACACTTTAGACACTTTCTTCTTAAGACCCGTACAAAAATAATAATGTTGTTTCCAGCAGTAAGAAATCTCTTGGTACAGAAAGACATGGGTGAAAAGAGAGCAAATTGGGTCTCTGCCCTACAAGAATATGACACTGAGATCAAGCCAACAAATATTGTAAAAGGTCAAGGCTTTTGCAGAATGTTGGTTGGAGCATCGCTTATTTTAGAAATACCATCTCCCAGTCAAGAGGTACAAACGTATGAGGTAAGCCTAAACGATATTGAATCAAGATATGTTGATATCATGTTTTATTTAAAAAATGGATATGCTCCTTCAAATATGAATTATACAAAGAAAAGAGCCCTAAGATTGAAAGCTAAGCAATATCAACTTGTAAAAGATGTACTTTTTAGGATGAATTATGATTTTGTTCTTCTTCGATGTCTTGAGAAATCTGAAGCTGAAAAAGTGTTGCAGGAACTCCATGATGGACTAGCAGGTGGGCATTATGCAGGAGATGCAACAAAACACAAATTTTTGCGCGCAAGATACCATTGGGTACTTTATTTAAAGATGCACATAGCTATGTAAGGAAATGTCAGGTTTTTCAAACTGTTGCTCGAAGACAGAAGAAACCATCATTGCCATTGCAACTGGTTAATATGACCAACCACTTGAGCAATGGGGATTGGATATAATAGGTGAGATCATTCCTCACTCTTCTAAACAACATAGGTACATCTTTACAGCTATAGATTATTTTACTAAATGGGTAGAAGCAGTTTTTCTCAAGACAGTTAATGTTGAACATATCATCGATTTCATAGATCTGTTCATAATTACCAGGTTTGGCTTACCTTCTGCTTTAATGTTTGATAATGCATCATATTTTTCTAGCAATGCTATGACTGAATTTGCACTTAAAAGAGATTTTAAACTTAAGTATTCTGCCAATTATTACCCACAAGGGAATGGGTTGGCTGAATCAACAAATAAAAACCTAATCAGAATCATTAAGCAAACTATTGATCAAAATCATAGAAATTGGCACAAATCTTTGATGTATGCTCTTTGGGCAGATTGAATAACTCAAAATGCTTCCATTGGCACTTTTCCCTTTAATTTAGTTTATGGGAAAGATGTAGTTCTCCCAACTCATCTAGAAATTCCTTCTTTAGCCTTAGTTCATTTTATTGAAGAAACACCTTCTTCATCTTTGCAACTAAGACAATTGCAAATCCTTAAGCTGGAAGAGCAACGAGAATAGGCTAAAATTACCCATGCACATCATCAAGCATTAGTAAAGGCTTCTTTCGATTCAAACATGGTATCTAGGAAGGATTTTCAAATTGGAGATCTAGTATTGAAATGCGATAAGGCTCACGAAGAAAAAGGAAAACATTCTAAATTCCAACGGATGTGGCTTGGACCATTCCAAATTGTTGAAATCGTAGGTCGATCGACTTTCATGTTACAAGATTTAGCAGGGAAAAGAGAATCTTTACCTGTTAATGTGCAGATCCTTAAAAAATACTTTCCATAGAAGATGACCTCTTCTATTTTTGTAAATTATTATTAATAGCTTTATTTTGATAATAAAACAGGTTGTAAATGGTTACTTTTGGATTTCACGGAAAAGATTAGTGTCTCTTGTAAAGTTTGTTTTTCTGCTTGTATAAATGGAAATGATTTGGAAAATTAATCATTATTATTGAAAAATATAGTCAAGTGCTACAAGCCTGAAAATTTTACTAGTTTCAACCTTACAAGTTTTGATTAAAAACAACCTTTAGTGGGAATTTGTTTTATATCAATCATAAAAAGCATCAATAACAAAACAAAGGTTCTTTGTAGAAAAGCTATCTTCAAAAACTCTATAATTGTCATCCAGAGCTATTCTTAAGGAACCATTGACTTCCTCCCCACTTAGGGAATTACAAGTTTCAAAGAGTAATCCACCTATGCACTATAAACTTAAAGAATAAGAGGTCTCGTCAAGAGTCAGCTTATCATGATCATAAAGATTATAACTAGCTGAAATTGCCAAGTTGCATACCAAAACAGGGCAATGACTCAAGATTGTTGCAATCAAAAGACAAGGGGTCTTATCATGAGCCATCTTGTTTAGTAAAGTTATAAATCAAGTGAATGGCACTGCCAAAATTTGGCCACCAAACCAGGACATTGTTCTTTAAGAATTAAAAGAAAATGAAAGCAATAAGTGTGAATGTAGATTTATCTTTGAAAATTGTATACTTCTCGAAGTGGGATACTGGATCATTGCTGGGTAACAGGTAACCCTGTCAAGGCTATAAACACCTGCTGGCAACAAAGGCTTACCTACGAAAAATGAGCATACTTAAAACTGATTTACAGAGATGTCTTTGTTTTTATCCTTATAAACCAAGTAGTGACTGATGTAAATGCAATGACTAACTTTGGGAAGAAAATAATCAGAATTTGCACGGAAGGAGCAAACTATTGTTAATGGCAAAGAGCATTATTCACTTTATATTTCTTTAATAAAGTTTGATTTTCTAGAAAACTTTTCTGTTTGGAAGTTTTAGAAAATTCAGAAGACAATCAGAGATAACTAGTTCTTTCTAGTGAATTTCCAATTCTTGTGGCCAGTAACAACCCCCCTTTTTATTTAGTGTTAGTAATAGCACTAAATAAATGGGGACCCTTCTAAAATAAAAAAAACTAGCACTTAGAATTCCCTTTCAATAAAACACACTATCATAAACTTAGGAAAAAAATCCGCAAATGCAAAGTCTTAAGTATTATGAAAAGTCCTAAATAAATTCGTTCTCTTAATAATGAACATCGCATTGCAAAAGGGTAACGGAGGGCATCATATATAAAGAAACTGTCTGAATTACAAAAACACGATGATGCGAGATCACGAGCCACACAGATTCATCGCATATCGCAGATCTCATATATCACAACACCATCTAAGATAAAACATCCCGATATTGCAAAATGCAATAAAAAATCTTGCAAATCGCATCTCGCAGTTGCATAATGAAGCAAATGATTGTTAACGAAAAAGGATTAGCGATATTGCGATCTGCATATTGTGAAGAAAATCGAAAAATCACTTTATCACAGATCAAAAGGGCTCACAGTTCGATGAAATATTTCTCGTCATCCGATACTGAGTTATGGGCATTAATGTCAACTTAGTGGTTTATTGATGGTTATTTATGAGAAATGATTTAGATCTGAGAAAAAGGGTTATTTCATGCAAGGTGATATATTTGATGTGATTTTGAAATTAGGAGATTTCCCGTCACCTTATTATTTAGCATCATTCATTATCTTTCTTATTGTGTCTTAGTTCTCTACTTGTGAACTTACAAGAGTGGTACGTAGAACGATACACAGAGCAGTGCACAAAATGTGATGGGGAAGAAAGGAAAAGCTCTGGTATCTGAAAAAACAGAGATGACTCCATTATTCACGGACACCACCTATACCAGAGAAGCAGGGATATCTACTTGGGAAGGCATGTATATTCTACTGCAGGAAGAAAATCTGATAGTCATGGAGGTTACAGCTACGGTAGATGAATGTGGGTGATCTGAAGCATCACTTACAGAGCTTGCATGCTCATTCCTGCACCATATCGTAGCAAGGCCAAAAATAATTCCCTATATAGATATGGTCAAATGGGTGATAGATGATGCTGAGATAACGGACAGGAAATTCAAGATGCAGAACCAGGAAGTTATAGGATCATTTACCCCACAAAATTTAAGATGCATGTATCATTTACCAAAGCTGCAGGCTAGCTATAACAAGCAGTTCGTGGAGAAATTTTCCAAGGAGAACGAAGATTTGGTAGAATGCACCAAAAGTTGGTCAGTGAAGGAACAACCCTTAAAAAAGGACAAAAATGGTATGTACAACACTGGTTACCTCTCTTCTCTGTATTGTTTCGTTGCTGCAATGTTATGTAGGCTATTCGAAAAACCTGATATCAATAAGTTCTCATCCAAGTGGCTACCCTACTAGATGGCCACCATGGACACTATAATGGATTGGGCCAAAATATTGTCTGATAACTTAGCCTCTTCTATTTGGAATTATCAGACTAAAAGGAGTCCTTCTCAGAGGATTTATCCTCCCTTCTTTCTAGCTACCTATGTCATGGATGCTATCTGTTTTGTTTCTAAATTTCCTCTTGTGAGTTGGAAATGGATGGTACAAAATCCCTTACCCATTCAAGTCTACCATAAGGAACTGTGGGATTCTAAGTTCACCCCATATTTTTATAAAATCTTCCATGGATTTATGCTACCCATTCACAAGATGTTGTATAATACAGATGCCCCAAGATTTTCTCCTGAAGCCGAAATTGATATTCTCTCTGTGGGAAGATGGTTCAGAGAAGAATTTTTGACTTATATCAGAGTATTTGGAAGCATCATCTATCCTCATGTACTTCCCTTCTATGTTCTTGAAAAATTGATGGCCCAGGAAATAGCTTACCAAACCTGTGGGGTTGGAGGAATGAGCAGAGAACTTAAGGACAAGAAAAAGGAAATCTAGCCACAATTCCCTGTGGTCTATGGAGCTTTTGCATTGTTTGATCTAGGTCATGCTTTCAAGGAAGTCGACAACATGTTGATTTTACGATTGCCTAAGTTCCCAGGGAGACAGTTTGATCCCTTTGATGTGATAAAGAATTTTACCACGGCAATTAAAATAAAGATGTTCACTGAGGAAGATGATCTCTTCGACGACGTCTTCCAACAAAAGAGCACACTCAGAGACATCTTACACATGGCCCACTTCAAGTTTGGCTGAGCAGAACTCTAAGAGTTTAAACTCTACAGAGAATGAAGATTGGAAAATGTCCCATTGGACAAATTGCATGTAGAACCAATGAGGGAACCCACTCCCAGCATTAGTATGAGTGGAAGCTCGGGACAAGACAAGTCTAAATCTAAGTCTGAAAGAGAATCACCAGAAAGGTCTAGATGGTTAAAGAGCAATCACAACAAGAGTGAAGGATCAGTCAAGGATATTGCCCAATCCAAGGAGAATCCTAAGTAGCAAGTTTCATCACCAACACAGGTGGAAATTCCCGCTCCCCTCATCCAGCCAACAAAGCCATTAAGAACAGAGCTGGAGAAAGAACGGGAAAACTTTAATGAATTGATCAACACAGAGGAGAAAAACATAGAGATACCAAAGAATCTAGCACAAACCACCACAGAAATGGTGATTGAAACAATTGTCAATTCTCTAGAAACTGAGCACATTCCCATAGCTCTGTCATCTGAAATTATACTAAAAATAGAGGAAATCCATCCTCTGGATGTGTTTTACAGTCCATAGCACAAAGTTGTGTTCAAGAGACAAAGAAAGAAGCGAAAACTAGACAGCATGCTCTGACCTCAAGTAGAGCCGCTAGATGTCCTTTGGCAAGATCCTACCACTGATCCAACAGAGAACCTGACTAGATTATCCCAAATCGTAGGAGCTTATGCTTCTACTACTATTGACAAAGCATCCAAAATTCAACTATTGCTTAAATATAAAGAGGATAAATTCCTATTTTTGCAGCAACAGTTACAGTAGGCCAGCGTTAGTCGAGAAGCAGAAGAAAAATTGGTAAAGTTACAACTGGACTTCTAGCAAATGCAGCTGGGTTATCAAAACAGTCTGGTCGAAAAAGAACAACAATTACAGGCCACATTAGAAATGCACAAGCATGACCCTAAAGTCACAGAATTTGCCACAGAAGCCCTTGCCTTGAATGATCAACTCTTGTAACAACAGGAAATGCTTTCCCAAAGAATATCGCAATGGAAATCTCACTGTGAAATGAGTGACAATATCACAACTCAAGTCGTATATTTGTGACTTGATTATGATTTAATTTATAAGAAAGTTTCTGACTATTTGAATTGGCAGGAATTAGAGGAAGGTAAGAAAGCAGGGTTGCCCAAGATCAATGAATCCCACAAAGAAATGTTGTTTAATAAATGGGATGCACATATCAAAAAATCAAAACAGGTAGCAGAAGAAGCAAAGACAACATCAAACAATATCATTTAATATGTTAATGAAAACCTGCACAGAGCCAACCTAATATCAGAAACCGCTCCAGGATTTCTCCCAAGAACGCAGCAACTACGAACAAGTTGGAGAAACAAAGCTGAAGAAAGGGCAGAGTCAATCAAAAATTTAACTAAGTTGAAATGGGATACTTCCTGGCAATATTTGGTGAAACTACACAGTCAGTGTATGACTCTGAAGTGCCTTACAAATTCTGTTGAGAAGATAGCACCAACGCTTGTTGATTCTGTTTTCATAGGACAATTAAAATCAGAGGTCAGCCAACCAACACTCCTGAAGCCGATGCTGGATGCTTGCGACTTAAGAGAACATATGCATAATTGATCTTTGAATACAATTTCAGTTTAATTTCAATCTATTTTTGCTTTAGATGAGGATGGTCATTTAAACCTCCTCCTATAATTTTGTAATAACTATTTTTAGTCTTTAGTTAGTAGTATTTAAACCCCTCTCATGTATTTAGAGAAGGGTCAAGAAATTTATCAAGAACAATTCTTCAGAACATGCACTTTTGCCCCCCTGAGGAGGTTTTGATAAATGAATGGAACAAAATTTATTTATATATGTGTTTAATGTCTGCTACTGAAATGAACTTCTGCACTTTATGTAGATATTGAATTATGAGAAGATAAATCGATATTGTTGAAGCTCATGAGTAGGACTTATTATCAATGGTACTTATATCTCTTAATGATTTATGCTTATGCGCCAAGTGATATGTTATTTTCAGTTGTTTATATATGAAGGTCTGAATGTTCAGTTATCATTTTTGCACTTTTGTACGGTGGTAACTATTCTTTTTATGTTGAGTGTATGAATAAATTATTATGTGATATGCTACCATAATTGTTTCAGCTAATTTTTTATACGAAACAATTTACTTTTAATGGATTCTTTTCTCGTAGCAATTGAATAATATTTATTACCAATTGTTGTTGGGAACTATTTTAGATCGCATAAGTGAAGAGTTAATCATGGGATAGTTTTTAGAATTAGATGTTTTCGTTCATTAGAATAAAATTGCATGTGTTAGATTAGATTTAGATTAAAAGCATTCTCTTTAGAAACTTTTAGGAAGGAAAACATCATCCCTTAGCATCATCACAAACAAATTGGGAAACTGGTCCCATTATCCCCAATTAGAGCCACTATCCCAAACGGAAAAGGAGCTACTTTCAAGGTCCAGACCGGGTGGTTATCCCCCTTGTTGTCGACCCGATTTTCGGGGCTTCAACAGGTACATACAGATAGAGGGAGTGAAGCTTTAAGGCTTCACTGATGCAGATTGGGTAGGCAGTCCATCTAACAAGAAGAGAACATCAGGAGGGATCTTCAATATTGGGCCAGTGACAGCTTCTTGGTAAAACAGGAAGCAGAGATCGGTTGCACCCAGTTCGATAGAGGCAAAGTACATGGATGTGAGTCGGGCAGCATGTGAGGCCATCTAGATGAGGAAGATATGGGTTAGTTTGTTTGGTCATCAAATGGATCTAACTGTGATTTACTGTGATAATCAAAGTTGTATCAAACTCTCTTAAAATCCAATTTTTCATGATTGGTCCAAACATATTGATATCTAATATCATCATCTCAGAGATTGTGTATTGAGGTGGATTATGTTGTCAGAGTACACTCCCATAGAGGAGCAAGATGCTGAAATTTTGACAAAGGCATTGTCAAGATGTAAATTTGTGTTTCACAGAGACAGGATCAGGGTAGCTGATAATCCCTTTTCTTGTTGAGAGGGAGTGTTGAGAAATGGCACCAAGAAATTCTAGTTTAATTTGTCCTTCAATTAAGGTAAGAATTAAAATCGAATTCTATTCTCATAGAACTTGTAAATAGTTAATTAAGTTTAATTAACTTAATTAGCTTAGGAATTTCGAGTTGGAAGATTTTCTGAAGTCCTGTATATGTTCTCCTTATATTTTAGGGGTCCAGTATGAGTTAATTGTGAATTGTAATTATATAACTCAATTTTCTGAGTTAAGTTCAGTTAAATTAGTTCCAAATTGTTTGAGGAACTAATAGAGAATTAATAGTAAGTTGGTGCACTAATGCATCCACTAGTGCTACTCCAATTAACGGAATATTCCCTCATCAGAAACTTGTGCATGTCGATTTTGAGAAAGACCCAATTGAGACTAGAGTGCGGGGACAATGTACTATTAGTTGTATGATTTACTAAGTTGTATAGATCATGCATGCAATCAGGAATTGAACCTAGTGTGGATTGCACAATTTTGGATGCACTGGATTCCCATTAATATGGGATATTCAGCCATAGGAATTGCACAAGGAAATAGGGGCTTGGAGAGCTGCAGAATTGGCTAAGTGTTGGCCAAGAGTTTTCTTGTGAGTTGAGGATTGATTATACTGAGTGCTGGGATTTTTCTTGTGAGAACAAGCATTGTATTATCACCTTGGATTTCTGATTTAATGAAGCACAAATAGTGGGGGTTTTCAACTGAGGCTTTCCCCAAATATTTATTATGTTATGTGTTATTGATCTGCCTTCCTCTTATCGATTATTGTTTCCATCAATCTATTGTCTTCCGTTGGTTGAAAGTAGAAGTAGATTCTTGTCTTTTGCTTTAATACATTGCATGAGCTTGTGAATCTATGGCCTTTTCTACATGGGGAATGGTTTGTCTCTCAAGGCAAGTATGCAAATGAGATACTATAAAGGTTTCCCATGAGGAGTCACAAATCCATGGAGACACCTCTAGTGACCAACTAGAGGAAGGAGGATCCCACTTTTGGTGAGGAAGTGGATGCTACCATTTATCGATAACTAGTGGGTTCACTGATGTACCTTGTGAACACATGACCAAATATGTGCTATGTAGTCAACCAGCTAAGGCAAACTATGATTAGGCCAACCAAATTATTTTGGAGGGAAACTAAGCATGTACTACAATACCTTAGAGGCACTACTCAGTTTGGACTATGGTACAGATGGACATAGGGAGTGAAGATGTGTGGCTTCATAGATGTAGATTGGGCGGGGATTCCATCAGACTAAAAGAGTGCATCAGGTGGAATTTTCAGTGTTGGGTCCACAGTTGTTTCCTAGTACAGTAGGAAGCAAATATTTGTGGCACTTAGCTCGGCAGAAGTAGAATACCTGGTTACAACTCAAGCAACATGTGATGCGATCTGGATGAGAAAGATACTTGTTGGTTTGTTTGGACAGATGATGGATCCAATTGTGATATACTGTGATAATCAAAGTTGCATCAAGATATTTGAGAATCTAGTTTTTCATGATCGATCCAAGCATATAGATATTCAGTATCACCATTTACATCATTGTGTGTAGAGGTAGATACTATTTTTGCAGTACATTCTGATAGAGGAACAAAATGCTAACATTTTGACAAAGGTCTTATCAAGAGGGAAGTTCGAGTTCCACAAGTGTAGGATATGGCTGGTTGATAATCCCTTTCTGATTGAGAGGGAGTGTTGAAAAACGTAGTAAGAAATTCTCAATTTTCTTTTGCCTTGATTAAATTGAGAAAATTTGAATTTCCACATCAACAAAGAACTTGGATGATATTAACTTGTGTGACATGGCTTGCATTACCAAGTTTACATAGTAAATTTGAGTTGGAGGAGTTAGATTTCAATTCTACATGTGTGAATGCTAATTTATAGCAATCAAGGTCAGTTATGTCAGGTTGTTTTTAGTTAAACTAATCCAAATTTTTGGAGGAACTATTGGAAGGTCAGTTAAGCAATGGGACTTCAATCAAACTCAGTGATCATCTAGTTAACTGATCAATCAACCCAAAATATCTAATGCATGCAAAGAATTTGAGTTCCCCAGGCTTGGTGGAGATTCCAAGGAAATGTAACATCAGTTGCAGACTAGTCTTCAGTGTATAGGTGTTGCATGTAGTCAGAGGATCAACCTAAAGGAATTGCATAGTCAATTTGAGGAATTTCCTAAATAATAAGGGCTAAATTTCTTAAGGAATAATGCAAGGAAAAAGAGTTAAAGCAAAGGAAAATTTTGAGTAAGTCTGGGTCAAAGCCTTTCAGTGAGTAGATAGATAGGTTATGCACTTTTAGGTTGTGCTCAATTGAGAAAATCAATTGTAATACATCTCTATTCTTCTGATTTAATGCAAGCAGACATTGGGGTTTTTAGCAATTTTCTTTCTCTAGGAAAAATACTTGTTGCATGTGTATGATTTCTCATAGCATGTCTAAAATTTTTGTTCTAGATTGTGAATTACTTTCCACAGAGCAGTACAATAGGTTTGTGTCTTGTGATCTTGATTAAAATTTCATGAGAAACTACAAATTTACATCGTTTTTTCTACACTTAATGCCATGGAAAGCCACGACAATTGCAGAAAATGATCTAGAGTGTTCCTAATTCCTATTCCTATTTATCATTTTTATTTTGGACTATATCTCTAATAATAGCTTTGCGCATTTCCCTTCCATTTTTACCTCCTTTACCTTTTGGACCTCTTAGTTCAACTTGGTCTTCTCGAATAAGATCTTAATTTATAAAGGTTCCCAATCCTTTTAGGCTTGGATATTTACTAAGTATATCTAATTTATGGTCATTACAACTTACCTTAACACATATCAGTTTATGTTTATGCTCAAGTGTCTTTCGCACCCTTTTTTCTTATGTTAGATAAGTTGTTTGAATTTGCGACTTAGTTTTCAATTGTTCTTTTATTATTTCTAATGTGTCCTCATTGTTTTGCTCTTTTATACCATAAATTATAAGTTCCGGGGCTATTTTGTGTCCCTCATGATCGAGTTCATTTGGTTTGTTCATTTCATCTTTTATGGGTTTGATATCTAATTAATCTTCATGCTATTTAGGGTTGCATTATTATTTAGTTTCTCTTTTAATTCTTTAATATTCTCTCAAGGTGCAATTTTATTCTAACATTTATTATTTTTTGTGTTCTATTTCTTGCATCCTATCTTTCATGCCTTGAAGTTTCGTCTCAAGTGCTAACATTTTATTTTCTAATGATTTGTAGCTATTGTCGAGCATTGTAGATAAGTCGAGTTTATGTTATGTAAGCATTGTAGATAATTCTAGTTTAAGTTTACTTTCTTTTTTTTCTCTTTGATTTTCTACAGATTCAATTTACTCATAAAGATGCCTTAGGGTAATTTTGCTTGACCTCCCTTTATTAGAGGGAGGCTTACAAATATGGGGAGAAGTACTCATAGTTCTAATAAATAGAACTTAGCAAGAAAAAAAGAGATTATGTAAAAAAAGGAACTTATGCACTTGGTATATTTGAACACATAGAAGTCACAATAGTACATATCTAGAGATCGCATAAGTATATTCAACGATGACAATAGGCTTGTATTGCATCGTTCTTTTGGCCAAGACCACATAAGTATGTATCTGGATTTATAATTTACATAAGTATGTATCCAAAGACCACAAAAGTTTGTATATGAGACCGTAGATATATATTCAGTGAAGGTCACCGAAGTTTATAATTATTACTTGGGGTTTAACTCAACGGTCGCATATTTATATCCAATGGAGAAGTTTATAATTACTACTTATGGCTAAGTTCAACAACCATAGATGTATATTAAACAGAGGTTGCAAAAATATATTCAACAGAGACTGCAGAGGTATATTTGCCGGAGGCTACAGATGTATATTCAACTAGCAACAGAGAAAAAGTTTATATGTGTCGCAGATAAAAATTTAGACAAGTTGCAAAGATATATTCCGCAAATGTATACTCAACGAGCAAGAAAAGTAAAATGAGACGAGTTGCATATAAAAGTTTATATGAGTCATAGATAATATATGTAACCACTTTATATATTTTAAAAGACCAAAAAATTAAACAATTATAGAAAAAAATTTAAAATTTGGAAATAATAATAATAATAATGATAATTGAAAAAATTATTATCAAAAACAAAATTGAAAAAA
>APFE031718915.1:193359-229773 GCA_000404065.3 Pinus taeda | reverse complement strand
TTTTTGTTTTTTGAATGCTTGATTTGTTCATTATTAATTATTTTCTAAATCTTTTTTTTTATTTTTTTAGTTATTTACTTATTTATTAATTGTTTTACCCTTTTCTTTTTTGTTACCAGAGTTGTGTTGATGCTCAACTAGCAAACCAACCCCAATATGTGCCAATTTATTAGTTGATTTTTAAGTTTTAGTTATAATGGATTAAGTCCATGTAGGAATATACAAGGTAAGTTCCTTAGATAGAACACCAAAATACACCACTCACAAACAGATCACAGATCACTACACCTATATTCTTGACGTGGTTAAAACCCTCAAAGAGGGAAACAGTCCATGGCCTGAGCCAACGCAGCCACTTTAGACAAACTATTAATGTAAAAGAAAGAAAAATTACATAAGCTTCTCTCGTGAATGGTCGCCTTACAAATGACCCTCCATGCTCTTTAAATAGAGATCATGGACCAATCAGGTGCTAAGCCATAGATCAAGTGTCGATAATACCGATGAGAGAATGAACTGTTAGATCACTTCATGTCTAGAACATATCATGACCGGCGAATTGTAAGTTACAAAAATTACATAGTAAAGAAACACACTTTACCTAACTATACACTAGACCAAGTTATACTTAACTATTTCCTATGTGTCGAGATATCCAAACATCCCCCCTTAAGAAAAACTTGGGATAGGATTGAAGGATTTACAAAGATGACACAATAGGAGAAGGAAGGAGGCATTAGAGCCTATCCCCCCTTAGTGACAACTTCCTGAAATATAACCATAAATTGAAGTTTAGTAAACTTCACCTCTATGAGAGCCTTTATAAAGATGTCTACAAATTGATCATCGGTTGAACAATATTTCACTTCAAGAACATGGTCATGAATGAGCTTTCTGATGAAGTGCATGTGTAGTTCAATGTGTTTTCTACGTTGATGTTTGACTGGATCTTTGCATAGTTGAATGACACTTTGATTATCACACCAAAGTGTAGTCGGATGTTGCTGCTAAAAACCAAACTTTGACAGGATCTGACAAAGCCACAAGGCTTCCTTATTAACTTCTATGGCACCATGATACTCTGCTTCTACTAAAGAAATAGAAACAACACTTTGTTTCTTGTAATCCCATGTAATAGGTCCAGAACCAAGAGTGAATACATAACATGAAGTAGACTTCTGATTATCAAGGTCACCAGCCCAATCAAAATCAGTGAAACCAACCAATAGAGGAGATGCTTCTTTACTGTAATGAATCCCAAACTGAATTATACCTCAAACATAATGAGGTATTCTTTTTGCTTCTTTCCCGTGACTTTCATGTGGGTTTTGCATAAATCGAGAAATAAGGCCAACAACAAAGGAAAGGTCAGGATGGGTATGGGTCAGATACAAAATTTTTCCAAAAAGATGATAGTATAAGGTAGCATCAACTTCAGGGAAAGTATAAGTGACTAAAAGTTTGGATCCAGATTGAAAGGGAGAAGGGGCTAGCTTATAGTCTTCCATGTGAAAGTGGCGTAGAATGTCATAGGCATACTTGGACTCGGAAAGGGAAATACCTTCTTTGGATTGCAAGACTTTAAGACCAAGAAAATAATGCAAGTGTCCTAAATGTCAAACTTCTTTTTAAGTCTAGACTTCACATGGTGTATAAGGTGGGGATCACTACCACTAAGGATAAGATCATCAACTTAAAGAACAAGAATGATAAGATACTTACCCACTTTCTTGGTGTAGACAATATTGTCAGAATGACACCTAGAAAATCCAATATCGAAAAGAAAGCTACCCATTTTGGCATACCAAGCTTGAGGGGCTTGCTTGAGACCATAAAGGGATTTCTTAAGCCAACATACAAAGCTGGAGTATGTTTGTATAAATACAGGAGGTTGTTCCATATAGATTTCTTCATGCAAGTCCCCATGCAAGAAGGTGGATTTAACACCCATATGATGGACTTCCCATTTGAAAGAGGCAACCAAGGAAAGAACAAGGCAGATAGACTTCATTTTGGCAGCAGGGGAGAAGGTTTCAGTATAGTCAATGCCTTCAACTTGTGAAAAACCCTTAGCAACAAGATGATCTTTACATTTATCAAATTTTCCATATGGTCCAAAATTGGTTCTGTAAACCCATTTGCATCTAACAAGTTTTCGTCCCTTTGGAAGAGGAACAAGGTCCCATGTATCATTTACCAATAATGAATAATATTCTTCATTCATAGTTGCGTCCCAATCTAGATGAATTGACCTTCTAAAAAGGTGTCAGGATCACAATTCGTTGAAGCTTGAGCCAACAAAGAAGAGGATCTATCGAACTAAGAACGTGTATGATGTTGGTTTGTAGGATAACCTGCAAGAGCACCTGTTGCATCCCGAGTTGTGTGGACCCATTTTAGAAGCTGAGGAGCTGAAGGAGGATCCCGAGAAGGTGGGGGAGGATTATCATCCTTGTTTTCATCATCTAAAGAAGAAATATTTTTGTAAGTAGAAGGGATAGAGAGAGGTGGCACATCTGCCAAACTAGGCTTGTAGGCCAATATATTTTTAGCAAAATTTACATCTCTTCTAATGATAAAATTTTTGGATTTAAGTTGCAGAAGTCTATATCCTTTGACATCTTCAAAATATCCAACAAAAATACATTTTTCACTCTTAGGTTCTAAGGCTTTATGTTTCTTATCTAGAATATGGGCCCATGCTTCACTTCCAAAAACACAAAGTGACTTCTATCTGGTTTAACTGAGCTCCATGCTTCTTCTGAAGTGATATTCTTTAAAACCTTACTAGGAGTGAAAATTACTATGTAATTTGAATAGTTAATTGCTTATGCCCAAAATTTAAGACTAAGTCCTTTAGATTGAAGCATACAATTAGCCATTTGTTTTAAGGTGTGATTCTTCCTTTTAGCTACACCATTTTGTTGTGGAGTATATGGAATAGTATGTTGCAATTGAATTCCATGCTCAGTGAAAAAGTTGATGAATATGTTATTAACATATTCTCCACCATTATTAGATCTTAGCTTAAAAATTTGATGTCTGTATTGTTTCTCAACAAAGGCCTTAAAGGCCACGAACATTTTAAAGACTTCGTTATTGAGTTTTAAGAAGTATAATCAAGTGTGTCTGCACAAATCATCAATGAAAGCTAAGAAACACGTGTATCCAAAGAATGAAACAACTAGAAGTGGACAACATAAATCACTATGCAAAATTTGTAAAGGGGTTGAGGTGTGCCAGGAGGCATGTGTTTCAAAACTATCCCCATGATGTTTTCTGAGTAGACATTCGGAAAAACACCATCTCTGCAAGATACCATAGGAAGACTTGTCACCATATTTTCTTTACATATATTTTGAAGGGAGCGATAGTTTAAGTGACCAAATCATTCATGCCAAAGTTTGTTCACTTCATCATTTTGAGAAAAAATACAAAGTGAAGAGTTGATGACCCAAAGTTGTTAAACTTATACAACGTTGTAGAGTCATTAACAATGCCAGTAGCTAAAGTATGTCTAGGATCTCTTAAGTCCTTAATTACAACATCATGAGGTCAAAATTCAACGATTTTACCTTCACTTCAATGAGTTATCTGATATATAGATAGAAGGTTGCAGGATAAGGTAGGAACACATAATAGATTATTAAATTAACCATTGTCTAGATGAATAGTTCTAGTTCCTACAACACTAAGAGATCTATCATCACCAACATATATATTTTTGGTGCTACAATAATTTAAAGAAGAAAATATGGGCTTTTTTTTCCATGTGATAAAAAGCTCCATAAACAATGAACCACTCATGAGAATGAGAAGAAAAATATACATTTAGTGTATAACCATACTAAGATGCTTGAAAACCACATGTAGAAAGTGTTATTCCTGAAGATGAAGTTGAAGTTGAAGAGTGCTCCAAATGGATGTTATGCTTCTTCATTGTTGCTTCCAAGGCTTCCATTTTCTTAAAGCATTTGTATTCTAAGTGGCCATCACGATTAAAAAAGTTGCAATGTCTATCAGTATTCTTCCCTTTGTTTTTATTTGCCTTATCATTTTGTTGAATTGATTTTTCATTCTGAGACTGAAATTTCTTAAGACCCTTGTTTGGTTTAAGACTATTATTTTTAGGATGTTGCTTCTCAAGATTCTTTGAATTTGGTTGTTGCTAGGCTATTAAGGCTTTCTTAGAAGAGTTTCTAGTATTAAGAAGACCAAGATGTAAGAGTTTTGCTTGTTCTCTTATGAAAGAATCACAAAAGACATCAAAAGAGGGGAACTTGTAGGTTTGTCCTTGAGAAATAAAGGTTTCTTTAGTAGCATGGAAGGTGGAAACAAACACAGAGTAGGCTAGTCCCAACTTAGTAAGAATGGAATAGATAATGCTACCATCTTCTTTGTTAACCTTAACATCTTCTAAGAGAAGTCTAAGGGCCTTGAACTTGGATAAAAGGTCTTCAGTGGAAGAAAAATTATTGAGGTCCAACGTAAGCAACTCATTTTCGAGTTGATGGGTTCTAATTCCATAAACTTTATTGAGTTCTTTCATTTCTTCATCAAGGGTATCAAGTTCTGCGCTATGGAATCTAAGGTATGGAGAAATATACATCCCTATCAACCCACGTGCTTGATCTTGCTTATTTTCTCATTTGGCTAGCTTATCTTTATCTTAGGTTTAGATTCTTGGTCTGAGGCTATTCTATAAAGATCTTTACTTCTAAGTAAATACACAATGTAGGATAACCATTGGAAGTGGTTGGTGTTGTCAAGAATACCTAGGGATGAAATTTCCATTTTAAAATAAACTAAAGCTGAATATGCTAAAACTAGGTGTTCTAATGGAAAGATCTCAAAAAATTAGGTCAATTAAAAAAAATGGCTTCTGGAAGAAAAAATTATGACTTTTTGAAAAAAAATTGTTGAAGATGTCGATGAACTACGTGAGTGTTGGGAAGTGAATGAGAATGTTATATTTAAAAAAAAATCCCCCGCCACCCTTCCAAACTTAATCTAATTAACTCACTTTTAAAAAAATATTACTTTATGTGGCCCACTTTTATAAATAAGTGAAGTCACTTTTTCAATGGTAGTTTATGAACTACCTACTAAATTGTAACTTAAATAAAAGATAAAGTGATTTCAGAATTATAAGTGACTCACTTTTTATAATGGATGAGAACACTTTTACATAAAGTAACTTTAAAACATAAGTTACATGTCCTTTTTGAAAAAGTAACTCAACAAAAAGAAAGACTTGAACCCAAGACCTCTATTCTCATAAAGTAACTTTGGACTAAGTGAGCTAATTTAAAAAGTCATTGAATTTTGGAAATAAAGAATTTTTTTTTTTTTTTTTTTTTTTTAATGGTTGAGAACACTTTTACATAAAGTAACTTTAAAACATAAGTTAGATGTGCTTTTTGAAAAAGTAACTCAACAAAAAGAAAGACTTGAACCCAAGACCTATATTTTCATAAAGTAAGTTTGGACCAAGTGAGCTAATTTAAAAAGTTAAAGATTTTTGGAAATGAGGAATGTTGTTGTTATTGTTTTTTTTTAATGGATGAGAACACTTTTACATAAAGTAACTTTAAAACATAAGTTACATGTGCTTTTTGAAAAAGTAACACAACAAAAAGAAAGACTTAAACCCAAGACCTCTATTCTCATAAGTTAACTTTGGACCAAGTGAGCTAGTTTAAAAAGTTAGTGATTTTTGGAAATGAGGAAAGTTGTTTTTTTTAAGCTAATTGAAGCTTTGGAGTGCGTGTTTACTTGAAAACCTCTTTTTGCCTACAAAACAAAAAAAAAACACACAACCCAAACGAACATGCAAAATAAAACCAAGCCTTATGGCTTAAACTTAGATTTCACCGGAAACTAAATATTTTCCTCAATGTTTTTGATTTTCCAAGATTAACTAAAGCGCAGTGGAAAAGAGCATATGCATGAGAAACATCATTTCTTTTTGTTTCTTATTTGCCCAAATCGCACAGAGTCACGTGGCAAAGAGAATACGCAGAAATGAAAGGTATAGAGCCGGTAATAAAAAACAGAGAGATAAATAAACTGAAATAAATAGAGAGATAAATAACTAAAACTACAAATAAAGATTGTGTACTTTTAGATCTTAAAAATGATGTAGTTAGGGCTATCAGAAACCTTTTCGCGTGAAACGAAATGGGTTCCTCACTGGAAAAAATGCTCCTAACACAATAGAGCAGTCCTCTCAGCCCGAAAGCCATCAGAAACAATAGATATAGGAAAAGACAATTAGATGCAACTGTACTGGATTCAAATTTAGATCACCAATGGATGCGACCCTCAAATAGCTCTAATACCATGTAGGAATATACAGGGTAAGTTTCTTAGATATAACACCAAAGGACACCACTCACAACCAGATCACAGATCAATACAACTGTATTCTTGATGTGGTTAAAACCATCAAAGAGGGAAACAATCCACGACCTGAGCCAACACAGCCACTTTAGGCAATTCATTAATGTAAAAGAGAGAAAATTTACATAAGCTTCTATCATGAACGATCACCTTACAAATGACCCTCCATGCTCTTTAAATAGAGATCATGGACCAATCAGGTGTTAAGCAACGGATCAAGTGTCAGTAATACTGATGAGACAATGAACCGTCAGATCACTTCATGTCTAGAACATATCGTGACTGTCGGATTGTAAGTTACAAAAATTATATAGTAAAGAAACAAACTTTACCTAACTATACACTAGACCAAGTTATACTTAACTATTTCCAATGTGTCAGAATATCCTAACAGTGCAACCCCACTGTGTGTCAATTTCATGTTTGTTTTTTTAAGTTTTCATTGCAATGGGTCAAGTCCACCCCCACTACATGTCAATTTGATGGTTGATTTTTAAATTTCCATAGAAATGTGTCACATTGCCTTAGGTTAAGATTTTTTTTTAAAGGAACAACTACGGGGTTTTATATTATAAGAGATCTAGTTTGCAAGCCAAATCCTGTTACATCAATTTCTTCATATACATCTTCTACTATCCAATATTTCCAAAGAAATCTTCTTATTTTCCCTCCCCTGAAGCACATTATTCTATATAAATTATCATATGTATATACTCGCCAAAAAACTCCTAAAAATTCTATGTATTGATATTACATAAATTAATCATTATTTTGGTATTACTTTTCTCTGACTTTTGGTTTTTCTTGGTGAGACATTTTTCCCTTTCTTCCTGATTCGTATCCATCTAATGTTTTTCATTGATTTTGGTTGAACGTTATAGTTCTTGTTCTTGAGATCTTCATCTGCCTAGTTTTCCCAAGAGGTCACCTCTCCCGCTTTCATCCTGTTTTCATCCTGTGGAAGTCAATTTTCCACACGATTTAGCTACTCTTCCTCTTTTCTCAAGTCTGGAAGATCCTCTTGTGACTCCCTGTGTTTCATCTCTGGTGCATCTGATTTTACATCACTGACTTTAGGTATTTTTTTATTCTTTCTTCCACTTATTAATCCCCATTGTGTTTGCTTTGACAATGCCTTCTTCGGATTTATTTTCCGAGTCTTTCAATTCTTGGTGCACTTCCTCTTTATATATTATAGTGATCACCCTTCGCTCCTTCCCACCAATTTTACCTCTGGTATTTTCTTTGATCATTATTGATGTGCCACTTGGGGAAGTTTTTAAACATGTGCTATGCTTCATAACGTGCTCTACACTTGAAAGCAACGTTTTTTTAATCTAACTTTTGAACCCAAACATAGTTTGGGGCCTTCAAATCTATTTCAGCACGAAATCCCTTACTAAAGTCCATAACCACACAAATGTGGGAATAAGTTGTTTTATAATAATATTCAGTATCTAGACAACGATAGTTTTTTTTTTCCAAGAGTGTTCCCAATAGATGTTAATGTCTGAATGTTCCACAAAACAATGGGATAATTGGCTAGAGTCTTGCCCAAACTAGATGTGTGGAGTTTGAAGTTCTAACTAGATCGAAAGTGGGAGACCATGGTTGCATGAATAAATTAACACTACCCAAAAATCGCAAACCATATTTGCAAATAACCTTCTTATCCTCGATGTTGTTAAGACAACAATGAAAAAGCCCTAATCCACGGGGTAAATATTCAATTTATTTGATATATGGGTCTTCCAATATCCAAATATCTATTTATGCATATCTGTTAGTCCCAGTGAAAAACCATTAAATGGACAAGCCAATCCTTGCTATGAGAAGAAATTTTCATTATTGCACACTTCCTTGTCTAGATCCATATCAAGAGAAGAAATTTCTTGAACTGTCATGAGGGTAGAGCCTAACTTCAAAATGGAGCTATAAGAGGAAAAAGATGAATTTTCCTTTCCAGTTGGCATACCAACAATAGGGACCGTCTTTGTCGCAGAATTGCCAAGATTCACCATTGTTTTGGAGGCCACAAAATCCTGCAAAAAAATGCTTGATCTAGACATAAATCGACCAAGTAGAGTGAAATCCTAGCCATCGTGAGGCTTTCAAATCTCTTCTTCACGTAGACTCATCATGTCATTTTTGAGAATTAAAATTGGGTGGGGAGGATAACAATCATTCCTCCTAACCACTTAAGTAAACACACATGATTGTCTTTGGTTTAGATTTTTAAAGAGATATAATTGTAGCATTTAAAAAAAAATCACTTTTTGTATAATGACACTTTGATTTACATATTCATTTTTAAGGATTTTTTTAGTCATGATATTTGGTTTTAATTCAATAGTTGGAAATTTTCAAAATTTTAAGTTTTTTCGGAGTCGTGATATTTTATATTTAATGTCGTGGTTGAAAGATGTCAAAATTTTAAATATTTTTAGAATCATGATATTTATCTTTAACGCCATGGTGGAAAATTGTCGGAAATTTTAGGTTTTTTTGGAGCCATGACATTTTCTCTTTAATGTTATCGTAAAAAATGATTGGAATTTTAGAGTTTGTCGGAGACATGATATTTTATTTTTAATGCCATTGCTCAAAAAATGTTGGAATTTTAAAACCCAAAAAAATGTTGATGCAACATCAACACTTTTTGATTCCGCGGTGTTTTTTCACGTTCATTGCTAAAAAAATGTTTTTTTGAAATGTCGTTGTTAAAACAATATGATATTTTGACCTCACAAAAAAAAAATGAAAAATTAAAAAAAATTTAGCATCAACACTTTTTATTTTCGGTGTGATTTTTCATGCTTATTGCACAATTTTTTTGGTTTTTAATGTTGTTGCTAATTGTTTTGGGAATTTTAACCCAAAAAAATGTTGATGCAACATTAACACTTTTAGTTTTCAAAGAGTTTTTCATGTGTTTTGCATAGATTTTTCATTTTGAGGTTATAATTCTCGTTAAAGTCAGTAACTTTGTTCAATCCATATCGTGTTACATATTCTACCTCGTAGGTATGGGCTCCCATGGGAACATCAAATAAACTGGCCCTCTCAGCCCATTGGTGGATTTCATGTTAATCACCACATATCAATATGCAATTGATGCATTAGTGATAACATTATAATATCATAGAAAGTAATATATATGCCAAATCTTGCATGCCATCATCAGAATACAACATCATTATCACAACAAAATAAATAAATAAACATTACATATGCATGACATCACTAAACTCTCATTAAATTATGTCCAATTACCACATACCATCACATTGTGAAACATCATCACAAAATTATACTTCAACATTTCCATGTTGACATAGACAAATAATTGAAACTGTAACATCATACATAGCACCATAGAGTATCAATAAAATTTAAGCAATTAGACATGATTTAGATGTTTCATAAAAAAAATTTATCCAGAGAGAAAAAGAAAAAAAATACCATTTGTAATTGGTGTTACATGAAGGGACATGAATCCAAACCCTTCATGAGAGCGTATTATCTGGCGAGGAATAACCCTAAAAAATAGACATGACACGAGACTGGTAAACCCCCAAAAGAGGCGAGAGACCAATATACCAAGCTATACTAATCCATGACAGAGTTATGAGGAGGATTAAGTATTATGCCTAGGCTAACTAGGGGACAGAATGAGACAATAACAACAGAGGGGGAAGTTCCAAGGAGAATCTCTAGGTGGAAAGCGAAGAACAAGCTGACCAGATCAACCCATGAGTTTTTAATGCCACCAAGGCACCTTGGACACCAAACACAAAATTCCACTAGAGAAAACCAGACTCCAAAATTTGCAGAGGCTGGACATAGGACCATTTACCCCATCGTTGACAGCCCATTGGGCTTTGAAATGATGCATTTGAATCTCCTCGCTCCACTAAACAATGCAAATTCTCGGATTGGCATTCCCTGTGGCCTCTCCCTTACACCAAGTTCGAAGCTTTGTGAAAGGTGGATATTGTGGGATTGGGCCTTTAGTTACCAACAAGCTAGAAAATACAGTGTCATGGAGTTATACACACACACACACACACGCACACACACATATTATTAAGTCCATATAATTTAAATTAAGCTAGATTTTTATCTCCAAAATTAAAATTGATTTCACTAGAAACATCAATTTTGGGTTTGATGGTCAGTTTTATGCAATGATATTAATTATCAATTTTATAAAACAAGTGACAATTTTAACCACCTTCCAAAAAAGGGTGCTACTAATAGTGCCCATCTTTGAACCAAGAATTGAATTTGTTCTTATTAATAAAAAAATTGGGTTTTTAGAGCCAAAGTTCTCATTTTGAAGTCATAGTTGTTGTTAAGTCAATAACTATGTTAAAGTCAAAATGAAACATTTTGTTCCTATTTTATTTCATACGTGGGAGTTATGGAAATTACCTCTAGAGTTTCTTTTAATAATCTAATGCCTCAAAAGAATTAATGGTGTTGGTTATATTGGGAAATGTTGGTTGTGGCTTACGCATTTGTTCTCCTCCCTTAAGATTTATGTTCCCTTTAAAAAATTTATAGATCAACCTTGGCATCCTAACTAGAACTAGTTAGGAAGAGACATCGTCCATCTCACACTATTAATGTTATAGGATCGAGGGTGTTCATGGTATGAGGTGACGGCCTTGGTAATGTGATGTATAATCTTGAAACTCATGTTAATGTAACCTATTTCTACTCTCACAAAGGAAAAAGGGAAGAAATAGTTTGAACCGAAGGTTGAGGAAGATAAGGTGATGGGTCAATTCAAGTTGGAAGTTGAGAAGCAACTTCTAGGCATGATAGATTAGAAATTAGAGTTTTTCTCCATAATTTCCATTTTGTGGATGAAGCATAACTTGAAACTTATCTCTCCACCATCCAAAACCTTTTAGTTCATATCTCCAACCACACCATCCTTCCTTCTAAGAACCTACTTCCTACTGTTTCCTCCATCATGAACACTAAAAAACGAAATTCTAAAGACACCAACTTCATTACGCATGTGAAATCAATTAATAATGCTCAATTATGGATTTAAGATTTCCTTTGAGTATTTTTGTGAATGATTACTAATCACATATAAATCAAGACATCCTCATTTTTTTGTTTGTAATTAGTGTTATGCATGTAAGGGAAAAATGAAGTCCCTCATTTTGTTATTTGTAATGAATGTTGTGCATGTAAGGACAAAATGAAGATTAATGATACAAAAGTAATCAATATATTGGAAAATAATTGCATCATTGTCACATGTATTTTCTTTATAATACCATACATACTTACATGTGTTCATTTTATAATATCATACTTACTTTGATACATTGAAGTAAAGAAGTGGGATCACCTAGTACAATTAAATTTCAATTATCTATTTGTTTTCACTTAAACAAATATCTTCAATCCTCTTATAATTGAGTAAAAAGAAAGTACAAATTATTTATGAATTGTTTCATTTGAAATGTACCTTAAGGTGGAAAATATTTAGTTTTAGAAATGGATGTTATTCTTTTTTGTATGATTAAATCGATGGGGGTTCTTATTGTGTGGTTCTTCTTATGAACACTGTAGAGATTCACCATCCTCCACTATAGAGATTCATCATTCTTAACTGTAGATAATTCCTCCAAGTGTCTTGTACAGGTGTCGTTGTTTGTGTAGGTGGTGTCGTCGTTTGTGTCTTCCATATGCAACTTTGAGTATCATTCACATGTGTGTTTCTGCTTATTCTCCAATGGCAGACAAAACACAAAAATGATCAAGAGAGAACAAAGAACATTGACCATAATGCTAGAGAAGTGCTTATGTTTGATGAGAGTATATTGTAGATTTGTCTTCATAGAAGGCACATTGACTTGTTTGTCCAGGCCTGTAATCACTAAAATGTAATAGTACATATTGAAATTGTGTAATAGGGATCCAGATGGGGACATGGGTTCTTCATCTTCTTCATATAAACCATCGTTTCTCACACTGATCTGCTTTACATTGACTTTGTTCTAATCGACATTATGGTGAGCCATGATTGTTGCTTTGGCTTCTGAATCATCCATGGACGAGTACAACATAATGAAATATATTTGAAGATTTTTTATGATTGTGTGTTTATCAGTATAAAATTGTTTGTGCTTATTTACACCACAAAAACCAAACCGAATATCTCAAATCACAGATTATTTCCAGGACTAGAACATATTGTGAGGCATCCATTGACCCTGTTAGTATGCAGACTCGACATGATCATGGAGTTTGTTTGTTGAATGGCACATGTAATTAAACTGGAATCAAAATAACAACAATATTGGAAACTACATCCCCAATGCCAACATTAACATGCTATAAGTTTTGAAAAGAATTGTATGATTTTGAAATCAATTTCTCCAGGAATTGCTATAATGTTGCATGCATTTTAAACAGTGTAAAAATTCTAATTATACTTTGGTTGACCTCATCACATCTCCTAATATCCCAAAATGTATATTACATGAGACTAGAAAATAATTGAATAACCACCTAAGCTATAAGAATTTCACAAGCAACTTACAAAAGAAAAAAATACCCAATCTATGTGTGTAGGAATGTAACTTATCATATGTAAATGTAGCTCAGATAACCTTAAAGAAATCAAATGTATAGTTTCAAGAAGTTGTAGAGTTAAAATATTGTTAACATCCCTCCATGAAATGAAGAACACCACTATAATTGACTTTAAAGTACACCAACAATTGCAAAAATAATGGTAGACATGTGTGTCTCCATTCCAAGACCACAAATATCTTCGATATATCCTAAAATTTTACACTGAATTAACGATCATGTCTTTTTTTATATGTTTCTTTTAGAAACATGCACCTAGGCCTTAAGCTAAACTGCATAACATAGACTTCAACATAGGTGCCAATATTGATCAGTAATTATTCCACCAAAATCAACTAGACTTTCTCCAAGCTTCCTCCCCTTTTTGAGACATAACACTTGGGTAGGGTAGACCAATTCAAGAATTCAATCCCCAGTAGGTATCTCAAGTCTCTGATGACCTAAACATCGAACCAAGGCATGGTTGGGATTCACAAATAGTGTATAAAAAACTACACATAAATGAAGGTAAAACACAAAGTAAAATGTGTGATTTCTGGCAGAAAACGAGAACATATATTTAAGGTCATTTTGACCATTCAAGAAAACATGAGACGGGAAACTGAAATCTAAAGACTCATCACACAAATGAATCCATTCACAAATGTATTACTTAAAACCAAGAGACTTAAAAAAGTTTTGACATCAGAAGCATCATACTGTTGTAGTTATAATAAAACATGAATCACGTAATCCAAGGCATCCATGATCCTTTGACCTTGCTTCAAAAAATATTCTCCTTTACCTTATATAATACTACATAGAAACCAATGTTTCCCTAGTGGTTCTACAACTTGTTAAAATCACACCTCTTCCATCTCACACAAATCCCACCCATGTATTGTTAATCACCTCATTGCAGTATTCATATTACATTTGATCACCATAAAAGCAAATACTTAACCATGACATGGCATTTATATTAACATGTTCAAAACATTATTAGGAGAGCATCACTTGCTACTTTCAAAGATGAAATACTCCAACATCCTCAAAATGATTTTCACCACAAATGTCTTCAAATCATGAAGTAAAGGAAGTTTTCTCTTATTTTACTCCAGTTCCTTCAACATGGTGCATCGACAATGAATGGTAAGATGCAACTCTTAATCGTTAAACTTGGCAATGATTAGTTATGTCATTTGTTAACGAAGTTTGGAATCAAATACAACAAAGGAGGTGGTTAATATTAATATATAAATCCTTGTTGTGCATATATTCCATTTAAGCATTCAATTGTTTTGAAAGTATGATGAATCTAAGTTGCTTTGTATGTCATAAAGTGATGTTTTGTTTCAACATATAATATCCATCATTCCACTACTATGGTTGTCCTAAAGTTATATAGTCTTACCATATAATTGAATCTCTTGTGGTCTACTTTCCTGATAATGTTGTCTAGCCTCTTTCTCTTCCTAGTAAGAGAGATCAACATCTAATTGTGTGAACAATGGCCAACCAACAACATGAATTTGGGTTAGCTGAACATATATGCATGAATCAATATTGATTCTAGTTGAAGCTCAATGAGGGAATTCAACCCATGAGTAGAACTATGAAGCAACATCATAGCATTAACAACCAAGAGAGATACCATAACCAAAATTCTCAAATGTACTCAACGAGAAATACAAGTCTACAAAGGAGTGAAATGGTGTTGAAGGGTTGGTTGTTGGCCCATTTAAGGTTGGTTAAGGGGGTTAGAGGCAGGTGGACCTTGTGAAAATTCCAACCATGCATGAAGTCCACCACAACCATTCTGAATAGCAATTTATCCCACAAACATTTAATTTATTCACAAATCCAAATCAAATAATAAAATTGTTCTACCCTCATGGAATTTCATATACTATGACGACATTAAAGGGGTTGATGAACATTCACAATTTTTCATACATTGTTGTTAAATAAATTAATCCAATGCAAAGGAATTTTAGTTGTTATTGTGGCAAACCTTTCAGTGAAATATTGCATGGGAAGTGGGGTTCGAAATAAATTAATCCAATGTAAGCGGATCCTCACGATGACAGGAACCCAAGATCGGTCCAAATTTCAAGAGAAATTTCCAATGAGAAGGTTCTTTCACTCATTTAAATGATAAAATATCGAGAGTGGCCTCATGAAAAAGGTTCACATCAATGAAGCAAACAAGGTTTAGTTTTTCTTTGTTAGGTTTAGGTTTAGTTTTTCTTTGTTTGATCTCTCAAAAGCAGTTATTTTGGGAAATCGTGATTCTTGGAATACAAATTTCATGAAACTTAATTTGTTATGTCATTTTCTTCTTGTTAAAATGCTTCCACATTATAATTCTCATTAGCAAAGTTTTCACGGGGTCTATCATTTTTTTTCATGTGTTTAACATTAAATAGGCTTCGAGAAATATGACAGATATAAATTGATAAGAAATATTATTATTTTCTTTCTGTCACTGTGTTATCATTTATTATATACATCTCTTTTAACACACTATTCATGTAATAATTATTTAATTAATTAATTAATAATAATATATATATATATTATTTCTTATTTTTAATCATACCATTTCACTCCTTTGTAGACATGTAATTTACTAAAGTTTCAACAAAGTTATAGACAAATAAACAGCTTTAAAGCTTGCTCTTGAAATACAATGGTGATAATATATGGCCCACTTTGCATCAACAGAGAGTGATAACGAAGATGAGAGGTATCATTCATGTAAAGGGTCAAATATCTTTGGGTATTATAGGCTTCTAGAGTGAGCATGAGTGACAATTACCACATATTCTAACTAACTCAATAATTCATGCAAATGAGCTTTTGGTTGCCCCAATGCCGAGATACATTTCAGTGCATGAACATGTCGATTGACATTGCAATCACAAATGTTCCCTCTTATACCTGCTACTCCCATGATCAAGAGATAAAAAGAATTATTGACATAATATATAAGCTCATATCGCCTATTTTTGAGAGATTCTAAGAAAAATGTGTAATAGAAGGGATCCATAGGCAAATCCCCATTCCAACTGGATAATTGATGGGTTGATTAGAGGCTATCATCTTAGAAAAATTTGTGCAATAACATGTAAAATATCTTGGTTGAAGATGTGTTAAAAGTTTTCCTGACGATTTGATGCACTTGCAAATGATTGTAGGCTAAGCAAAAGATGGGTCATTACAACTCCATATGGAAGATTCTAATTTACTGCAAGTTCTGAATTTTTGGGTATGGGATTTGAAGGAACTCTTATTCTATAGTAAACTATCTTTTAATATGAATATTGAAACTACAGCTGAGAACCTTCTTATGACATACCACGTAATTGGGGATAAGCACAGGTTTGTTCAAACATTAGGTACGTTCTAGACTGCCATCTTTTCTTATTGATGTTTCTTGTCTTGATTGGAAAAATTGCAATGTTTAGTTTGAGTGAATTTAGTTCAATGGTTTCCTAGAATGTGTTACAAAAGAATATTTTTAAGAAATGTTGCATAATTTACTCCATCTGGGGGAAGGCTAGAGCTTGGAGTAAAGTGTGAAGATATTATGGAGATTGCAACAATTGATTTATAGTATTAGTCATTTTTCCAATTAGCAGTGCCATCACATAATTTGTATCACTCTCTGATATTGCCTAGTAATGGTGTTGGCATGAAACATAAAGATTCCAAAATTGTGCTTCTTGTGAAGGACTTCACCACATGTAAGTTAATAATAAAGGAATATGTAGAGGATTATTGAAATATTTTCTTTTCCAAAGTAATAAGATTCAATAGATTTTAGTATTACACATGGAAACTTTGTGGTTATATTTTCCATGAAGGTCATCCCAATGCCCTACCTCCAGTTTGTAGTATGATGATGCATTACCAATTTTTAATGAAATACTACAATTTCAAGAATCTCTTTGCAGGGCCAGTCAAAGTGGTTTGATCTGTACTCATTGCCAATAGGCTAGGACCCGAACCATGGATATTTTGGTTTGGGATTGAGCATGGAAAAACATTTTGTTGAACAGGTGGGTGGTTTAATTGGAGTAAAGTCTATAAATGACAACGATAACACTTCCTATTTTTTGATTCCCTATCCTCTGCTACTTGTTCATAGTTGTGAAGAAACAAATGTTGCAGAAGTAGATGTTTATAAAATCCATACAATAGATTGCATACCAACATGCAATTTCCAGGATGAACTTGGAATTTCAACTCAGATCAAGTCCAGAGTTCATAGTGTTTAAACCATCAAGTCCAAAAAACCCAAAATCACTATCGACATGCCCTTTCACCTTTTGGTGTAAGTTATAGTATATATATGTCAGTCATTTATTTGTAAAAGGGGCAAAATTAGTACTAGAGGAAACGTGATATTAGCTTTTGGTTGCTTTAAATATGTATTCACCTCATTAAGAAAGTACTTCATGAGATATGATGGAACTGTCATCTCCTAATTATTTTGTTATTTTTTGTTTAATTTGGAGAGCATATATTCAATGTATGTATTTTTGGGCTTAATGTTAAGGAAAAGTTCTTCTTGATGTGATAGTGTGCACATGTGGCGTATTTGGAATCTTCTATAAGGACATGTTAAGGAGGATAGATTTTTGGCATAGTCACTATCGAGGAGGGAATTAGGTACTTGAGATGAACACTTGGTCTGGGGGTGAAAACATGAATCTAAGTTACTATAATCTAAGTTACTATTTATTAGAGAATCAAACGATGCACAATAATAAAACCAAATCTCATTGATCAAACTGCTTGGACAACCAGTACATTATAGAGGCACCCATAGAAAACCTCTAGGACAATCTAGATCCAAATAATTTGGATCACCAACTCACAACACAAACTACGAAAACACAACACATTACAGATGGACTTAGACACTAACTATGAGAACACATCTAAACAACTCTATCTGGACTCACCATTTCGAAATTATTCCATCCCCCCTTAATGGAGAAATGGAATTTCAATAATGCCTAGTTGTTGTCTACATATTTCAAATTTCATCTTTCTGAGAGGCTTCGTGAAGATGTCAGCTACATTCTCACTTGTATTACAGTAGACTAAATGAATCTAATTTGATTGTATCTTTTCCCTTACAAAATGATGTCGGACTTCAATATGTTTTGTTCTCGAATGATAAACTGGATTATTTTCCAGCTTTATGGAACTCTAGTTGTCACATTTTATGTTTGTTGGTCCTCTTTGTTTTTCTCCAACATCTTCAAGAATCCTCCTTAACCAAATAGCTTCACAAGTTGCATTGGCCAAGGATTTATATTAACCTTTTGTGGATGACAAAGAAACAATCGGTTGTTTCTTGTTGCTCCATGATATGATCCCCGATCCTAAATTGAATCCATATCCAAAGGTTTATCTTCTATCATCAGGATTTCCAGCCCAATCTGAATCAAAAAACCTACCAACTCAACATCAGATTCATCAGTATACAAAATACCAAAGTAAAGTTTTCCCTTCAAATATCGAAGGACTTTCTTTGCTGCTTTTCAATGGATTTTACAAATTTTAGTCATAAACTGACTAAGGATATTGACAGAATATGCTATACCTGGCCTAGTAGTGGTGATGTGGTTCAAAATTCCCACCAATTGACGATACAAAGTTCCATTTACTTATTTAGATCCATCATCACTGTACAGCTTGGAATTCTTTTCCAAAGAAGTAGACATTAGTTTGCATTCAAACATATGAAATCTTTCAGGGATTGTCTTTGCATATTTTCTTTGTGTGATGATTGTCTTACCAAATTATCTTCAAATTTCAAGACCCAAACAATAATGCAATTCAACAAGATACTTCATTTCAAATACTTGTGACAACTGAATTTTAATTTCTTCAATCAACTTGAATGCACTGCATGTTATGAGAAGATCATCAACATATACATATATTAAAGCAATATTCCCATCTTCATCTTTCTTGATGTACAAGTTAGGATCACTTTTTCTTCTCACAAACCTGTTTTCATAAAAGAATGAGCCACTTTTCACATACCAAGATCGTGGTGCTTGTTTCAAACCATACAAAGTTTTCTTTAACCTGCAAACAAGATGCTCATGTCCCTTCTTTACAAACCCTTCAGGTTGAACCAAATAAACTTCTTCTTTTAATTCACCATTCAAGAAAGCATATTTGACGTCTAACTGGTGCATTTTCCAATTTTTTTTGTAGCTAATTTAATCATAATTGTAATTGTATTCAGTTTAACTACAAGTGCAAAATATCTTCATAATAAATGCCTTCTTTTTGTGAATAACCTTTTGCAACCAATCTAAACTTATACTTATCAATACTACCGTCAAAATTAAACTTAGGTTTGCATAACCATTTTCATCTTATGGAGACTTTATCTTTAGGAAATTTTGTTAATTCACATGTGTCATTATTCATTATGAAGCTATATTCTTCCTTCATTGCATCTCTCCATTCTTTATATTCTTTAGCTTCTTCATAACTTAAAGGTTCTACAACATTCATTACATGAGACATCAATGCATAATATTTATACCTTATAGGTGCTTGAATTTGACATCATGTCCTCCTTAGAGTTTTATTTCTTTCAGCCTTCTTTCTGCTTTGTCGAGTCTCTTGTTCTCTTCTTGGAGTGTCATGAATGTTGGATGTTTCTTGCTCTTGAACCTGTACCTGATTTTGTACGTGTTCCTGTTCATGTTCTTGTTCTTGTTCAAAATTTTCTTCTATTTTGACATAATCATCAATATCATGCCATACACCTGTGTTATTAATTTTATCACCTTCGTCTACATTTTCATGAAACACCACATCCCTACTTGCAAGCAATATGTGTGAACTAGGATCAAACAACTTGTATGTCTTTTGATCATCACAACAACTGATGAATGCACACTTAATTGATTTTGCATCAAGTTTTCTTCTTTCATCTTTTGGAATATGAGCAAATTCCTTGCATCCAAAAACTCTTAAATGATTCACTTTTTGTTTATATCCATAAAATGCTTCAAAAGGTGTTTTCATATCTAAATTGTTGGTTGGACCCCTATTTTTTAAATAAACAACGGTATTAATGGCTTCAACCCAAAAACCATTAGAGATATTTTTACCTTGAAGCATGCTTTGTGCACATTCCACTAATGTTTTGTTTTTCCTCTCAACAACTCCATTTTGCCGAGGTGTATGAGGCACTATAAATTGTTGTAGAATCCCATGAATTTTGCAATATTGATTAAAAGCTCTTGATTGGGATTCTCCCCCCTCATTAGATCTGAGAATTTTGATATATTTTCCAGTTTGTTTTTCCACCATGTTTTTGAATTCCTTAAAGTACTCAAAAGCATCACTTTTCTTTCTTATGAAATAGACTCAAGTGTATCTAGATCTATCATCAACAAAAATAAGAAAGTACAATGATCCTCTAAGAGATCTGGTTTGCATAGGTCTACATACATTAGTGTGAATTAATTCAGGTATTTCTCTTTGTCTTTTTTCTTCATGTATAGGAAATTTCTCTCTATGTTGTTTATGTTGTTTGCCAAGTGCACATGCTTCACATTCAACATCATTATCATTCATGACAGGAAGACCTTCAATCATTGTTTTTCTTTAAAGTAACATTAAATCATTGTGATTTAAATGCCCATAACTTTGATGCCATAACTCTTATGTTGACATTATTGTAGATGTCAATTCTTGATGCCCTATCTTGGTCACATCCAGCTTATACAAGCCTCAAACTCTAGTACATGTGGCAATAACCTTGTAGTGATTGTACATATATTTAACAACACACTATGATTTGACAAATTCCACCTTTAGATCTTGATCAACAATAGTAGAAACATAAATTAAACTCTTTTTTATACCAGTAACATACAACAAATCATGGATTTGTCTCTCTTGTCCATTAGGAAACATCACACCTATTATTCCATAACCTCGAATTTTAAGGGATATGTTATCTCCTAGATAAACACATGTTTCATCAATTTTCTCGTGATATTCGTCAAACTAATCCTTATTACAATACATATGGAGTGATGCACCAGAATCAATGAACCAAGCACTCACATCATCAGTCTCAGTAGACAATGCAGCATCAAAAACAAAGAATCTAAGCTTTTTAAATCCATCATTGATTGAGGTGTCTTTGTCCATAAAATTCTCATTATGCCTTTTGTTTCTCTATTTAGACTCATTATATTTTATTTTATAGCAATATTTAGCATGATTTCCAGGTTTTCCACAATAATAACAATCGACATTTCTCTTATCATGAACTGGAAATTTAGATTGTGCCATACCTTTCTGCTTTGCTCGAAACTTTCCTCCTTTGCTTTCGTCCCATGGCTTGTCTTTGTATGGATGCTTACCCTTAGCTACCAATTCCAAATATGAATTATTTGAGCCCAAATTGAAGTTATTCATCCTCTCATCTTGTAGAAGAATACATGTTAGTTCATCAAAAGTAGGAGGCTTTTCTCTAGCTGAAAGACTTGAAACACAAATTTGATAATCTTGCACTAAGCCATTTAATGTGATGGTGACCAAGTCAGTATTGGACACCTTTTCACCAATGTCTCCTAACTTATCACTTAGCTCTTTGACATGGGAAATGAAATTGCTTATACTTTCATTGACCTCCATTTTAGTTGAAAAAAGCTTGGTCTTCAAGAACAAAATCCGGTTGGTATTATAGGTTTCATACATGCTTTTGAGACTATCCCATGTTTACTTGGATGTTTTGTACCACCTAATAGGAGGAATGATGTTGTCCTAACTGACATTCGTAGCAATACCTTTTCTTTTGTTTCTCGTTTTTCCTAATATGGAATGGTTGTAGCAGCGACACATTTGGGCTCTACCCACTCACTATGTGCCACAAATTATTTCCCTCTAAAATTGTTAATACCTTGAATTTCAAATTTTCATAATTTCCTCCATTAAGTCTTGTGGTCTCATTAAAATAATTTTCAGCCAAAAAATTTGTTAAATTATGGTATGTTCTATGCTTAGTGAAATTTACTTCGATTTATTCTTATTAGCCCAATGTCAATTTCATTGTTTAGCAATCACATTAACATAAAATAAAATGTTGATAGAACATAAATAAATCGACAGAAGACAAGCCAAGACAAGGGACACCAGATGTGGTGGCTAGCCAGGGACAAACCCCAATGTGGGGAACTTTTTGATCAATTCTTCTATAATCTTCAATAATTCAGCAAAGAGAGAGAGAGTACAAATATACAATTCTGTAATTTTATGACAGCAACAGAAAAACCCTAACCAGCAAATTCAACGCTGGTCAAACAAGTTAGATTTGACCTCCAATTAGCTTGGTAAATATCCCATTCAACTTGGCCTCCAACATAAAAAAGATTCAACCCAAAACAGTCCAAAATTACAGTCAAACTTTAGTCAACGCTAGTTAGAACTGCGGTCAACCTTTTGACAGTCAACAATGGTCAAACTTGAGGTCATATCACCTTGATTTGCATGCCAAAATATATGGCCTACCAAGGAGAAGCAACCACACCAAATCTGTAGTCAAAGAGGAGTCAACACTGGTGAAAGTATATTTCTGCAGCCCTGGTCAAACTCAGTCAACGTAGCCCTAAGCAGAAATCACTTCGTCCTTCCACATGTGTGAGAGATGTTGCTCCTTTATGCATACCCAATCAAGTAAGGAGAGAGAAGAATGTGAGATGATAGATGAGTGAATAATGCCACAAGCTGTAATCTATTTATATGAATCGTTGAGGTTATGTGCCACACATTTTATTGCTGGCCAACCTTGACAAAATGTCAAGTACATATAAATAAATTCATATCTCCATAAATACATGTCATAATCGGATGATCGTTACATCAATCCTACACCTCTCAACGAGATGAATCCAAGAAAAATATCAGCTACCATAAATAATATTACCCACATGGAGTTTGGCCCTAGTTTCCAATTTTAACACTCCCTCTCAACTAGGGAGAACTCCATCTGCTAATCAATCTGACCATCGGTACTATCTCTGCCATCAGATCCATTGCCCTGCACTAATCGGCTCTGCTCTGTTGAACTATGAAGAATAAGAAATGATCGAGGATGTATCATACCATCCTCTACTGACTCGAAGTCAGTCCTAGATGAAGAGAGTGCTCAATAGCGCTCTTACTAACCCGAAGTCAGTTCCAGAGAGTGTATTATACCACCCTTACTGATCCTAGATCGGTTCCAAGAAAGAGTGAGATATATCACTCTTACTGACCCAAAGTTAGTTCCAATTGAACCTAGATCAATGTCAGTCATCCTAGCATAGGTAGTATGGTAGATACACAATGCGTCCATCGGTACTACTATGGTCCCTAACCCCATTTCCCTACTCATTGGCTAAACAAGAGGTACTTCCCATGAGTCCCAAACTGCATGGGTAGGATGCCTCGACAGGATAACCACTCATCCTATCCATAAGTCACGACGAGGTATCGCAGGGAAGGTTTAACCATTCACCCTATGCATAGCACACCAATAGGGGAGGGTGAGTTGCCCTATGGCTGCTTGTTGCTCCAAGAAGTATCCCAAGCCCCCTAGAGCTCCCAGAGCTCAATGCATGCATCATATAGGACCCTCATAAGAGAGTCTCTCAACGCACGGGGGATTCACTCAATGAACCTCAGACATATCGTGTGCGTTCGTGGCATATTAAACAATACCCTTAATTTGACTACATATTGTAAAATACCTCTATAAAACACATTGTTTAACCCCCTACCAATATGAAACTAGTACACCTTCCTAATTTAAAAACCCCTACTTTCACTAGATATTGGAGGTATCCATTTTTTCATTAACATTTTTTATACCCCTTTATATTTTTTCATTAACTTTGGGCTCCATTTTTTATGCCTACTAATATAAAAACCCTCTACCCCCTATATATCACCTAATATATTATGTCATTTTTTTCCTCAATAAATATCCCCCAATACGAACCCATGTGGTATGGTATTGCTCCCCCAATGAAGGCCCCGTGTCTCAACGACTCTAAGTCATTCTCAGAATGTCAATAATTTGACCTGTCCCAGGGGCTTCGTCAGAATGTCGGTGACCTGCTCATTTGTACCTATATGATGGAGTCTTATTGCTCCTCACTATACCATATCTCGAATAAAGTGGTACATGATATCAATATGTTTGGAGCAATCATGAAATACAAGATTCTCTAATAAACGAATCTCACTTTGGTTGTCACAAAGGATCACAGTAGTATCCAATGTATATCCAAACATCTCATTGAAGAGCTTTCGCAACCAGACATCCTCACAAGAGGCCATACTCACAGAAATGTACTCTACCCCAACGATGCTCAAAGCCACCAACTTTTGCTTCCTACTCATCCAGAATATCGAGGCAAATCCCAAAGAGAAACAACACCTGGAAGTGCTCTTTCGGTCCACCACACTACCTACCCAATCAACATCGATATATCCATGTAGCCTCACATCTCTAGTAGTGTATCTCAACCCAAGAGTGATTGTGCCCCGAAGATATCTCAAAATATTCTTGGAACCAATCCAATGTGAGTGATGAGGCTCAACCATATGTTGGCTCAAAATGTTGACTGCAAAACATATATCCATACAGGAATTCACCAAGAACATCAATGCTCCTATGAGTTGACGATACTTGGTAGCATTTTCCAAAGTAGGTCCGATAGCACTACCGCATAACTTCTTGAAGTCAAGCCCCATCAGGGTAGTCATGGGCTTGTAGTCCACCATACCGAATCTCTCCAATATCTTCACCACATATTTTTCTTGAGATAAGAAAATTTCCCCTAGCTTCTGCCAGAATTCTAGTCCTAGGAAATAATGCATCAATCCTAGGTCCTTCGTCTCAAATTCGGATGCCAACTCCCTCTTAAATTTGTGAATGAGAGGGTCTACACTTGTTAAAAGAGGTCGTCAACATACAACACTAGTATGAGAGGCTTATCATCTTCAACCTTAAAGTAAAGGTTTGGATCAACTTCACTCCTAGTGAATCCTAGCTTCATCAAGTAGCTATCGATCCTCTCATACCAAGCTCGGGGTGCTTGCTTTAGCCCATAGAGGGCTTTCTTCAACCTGCATACGTGAGATTCCCGATTATGAATCTCAAACCCCTCGGGTTGTTCCACATAGACTTCATCTTTGACCGAACCAAGCAAGAATGAAATCTTGACATCCATCTGATATAGGTTCCATCCTTGTGAAGTAGCAAGGGCTGTGATTGCGCGGATGGTGGTGTATCGGGAAACAGGTGCAAATATATCATCATAATCTATACCTTCCTTTTGAGAGAAGCCACGAGCGAAAAAACGAGCCTTATACTTTTCAGCACTTCCATCAACTCCATGCTTTATTTTGTAAATCCAATTCGAGGTGACAATTGTTTTGTCCTAGGGTTTGGGGACCACATCCCATACATCGCTCTTCATGATGGACTCATATTTCTCATTCATAGCATCCTTCCGTACTTGATACTTCACGGCTTCTTCGAACAACGAAGACTCATTTTAAATGATCATGCTCATAATGGTTAGGTATCCCTGATACCTGGTCGGCTTCTTACTTTCACGAAAAGTCCCTATGGGTGAAATGTATCCTTCGGCATCATCAAGTGTCCCCCTAAGCCATGAGAACCTCTTCCTAGAAGAGGAAGTCTCTTGTGAAGGGGAATCAATAGGATCCATAGGTTCTTCCACATCAGGCATCGTCTCATCTTCCTTTTCATTCAGCTTCCTAGTGCAAGCTTCTTTAGTTTTCCTTAGTATAGGATGATTGTCAACCTTGCTAAGAGCCATATCTTTGTTGAAGGTGACATCATGACTAATCTCGACTTCCCTTTGACTAGCCACTTAAATTTTATAGCTGTTAGAATTTGCGCTATAGCCCACGAAAATTCCCTTCTTTCCAGATGCACCCAATTTATTCCTTTTCTCCTTCGGCACATGAAAATATATAGGACTTCTAAAAATTCTAAAATAAGAGACATCATGTTTCTTACCAGTGAACATCTCTTTGGGAGTCTTGGAACCCAATTCTTGATGAGGGCATCAGTTTTGAACATATAGGGCAGTATTCACAGGTTTGGCCCATAGAAACTTCGAAAGCCTTCGATCATGGAGAATAGCACGAACAACTTCCACAATTGTTCGATTCTTCCTTTCTATCACACCATTCTGCTCAGGAGTGTATGGTGTTGTGGTATCCCTCTTAAGTTAGCCTCTTTGCAAAAGTCATGGAACTCATTGGATTCATACTCGATCCCATTATTAGTCTTTAAGATTTTGATCTTCTTCTCGGTTTGATTTTTGATCAACACTTTAAAGTGATGGAACTAGGAGAACACTTCATCCTTCTTTATCAATAAGTATATCCACGCCTTGCGAGAATAGTCATCTGTAAAAGTGAGATAATATAAATAAACTCCTAAAGAGTTCACGAGCATCATCCCAGATATGTCGGAGTGAACCAACTGCAAAATATCGAATGTCTTGCCATGGCTTGAGGGGAATGGTCCCCTTTTGAGCTTTCCTTCGACACATCCCACACATACACCTTCATGCTCTATTTTGAACTCAGGCATCCCTGACACCATTTGTCTCACATCGGGTAAAGCCTTATAATGAAGGTGGAAAAACCTCAGGTGCAATAGTTCGGACTGAAGATATGTGTCAAAAGACATGACTCCCAACAAAATTCCTCCAACTTGATATAGAGAGTCAATTTGAAACCGAAGAGTGAAATGGTCCCCTTTTGAGCTTTCCTTCGACACATCCCACACATACACCTTCATGCTCTATTTTGAACTCAGGCATCCCTGACACCATTTGTCTCACATCGGGTAGAGCCTTATAATGAAGGTGGAAAAACCTCAGGTGCAATAGTTCGGACTGAAGATATGTGTCAAAAGACATGACTCCCAACAAACTTCCTCCAACTTGATATAGAGAGTCAATTTGAAACCGAAGAGTGAAATGGTCCCCTTTTGAGCTTTCCTTCGACACATCCCACACATACACTTTCATGCTCTATTTTGAACTCAGGCATCCCTGACACCATTTGTCTCACATCGGGTAGAGCCTTATAATGAAGGTGGAAAAACCTCAGGTGCAATAGTTCGGACTGAAGATATGTGTCAAAAGACATGACTCCCAACAAACTTCCTCCAACTTGATATAGAGAGTCAATTTGAAACCGAAGAGTGAAAGCATCTTTAAAATTCTTTTTCCATACACGTACCTTACCATCGATGAAGGCCACCTTGTAGGCCTTGTCTTCCGTTGTCGAAATGGACACCAGGTTCTTCTGGAGATCAGGTACATATAGGACTTCTTGCAAATGAATTATGTTACCCTGATTTAATTGAAGAGTAACATTCCCTACAACCTTCACAAGATAGGTGGAGTTATCTCCAAGAATAATCTCTAGGTTGGTCTCCTTCTCTATCAGATTAGAGAGAGCTTCCTTGTAACCAATGAAGTGCCTTAAGGCACCACTATCAATAAGCCAATTGCCCAACGAGTCCGGAGGAGAAGTAGCAAAGAGGGTCGATATTAGATAATATTCATCTTGCTTATTGTTAACAACATTAGATTCATACCTGGAGTTCCTTGCCTTCTTAGAGGATTGACCACTTCCTTGATATCTGACATTCCTCTTTCCTTTGCCATTGAACCTACCATTCCTTTGATTGTGGTTGGAATTGCCCCGGGAATGATTTTGATCATCATCATGAGATATGTCCTTCTTATTTGGACACTCCCTCACATAGTGGCCAAATTCGTTGCAAGCGAAACATCTTCCCTTCCTTCCACCTTTTGATCTAGCCTTTCCTTTGGATTTTGACCCAGAATTATTTCTCCTTTTAGCATGAGAGGAGAAAGCAGTGGGGTTTCCTTTAAATGAAGTGATTTCCTGCTCTTCCATCCTTGTCTCTTCCTGAATGCATCTCGCCATCAATTCCTCAAATCCCGAAATTACATTATTGTAGAGAAGAGTGGTTCTAAATACATACCATTCGGATGGGAGCCCTCCAAGAGTTGTGATAGTCAGTTCCCTATCAGGAATGACTTCCCCAATCGATAGGATATCATTCTTGATCTCGGTGATCCTTAAGAAGTAGGATTGCATATCCTCATCTTTTCCCTTCTTAATTTCCTTCATCTTATTTTTGAGGAACAAAACTTGATTTAATAACTTTAAACAAGCTTACCAATCTATTGTAGATCTCCTTGGAGGTGTTCAGCTCAGAAAAATAGGCCACCAAGCGCTTCTCGACAGAGTCCTGGATGATCTTCTTCGCTTTGACTTCACCCTTAGTGTACTTGTTCCTTGTAGCATTCGATGCATTTGATGGAGGCTTTGTAATTCTGCCTCTCACATGGTCCAACACTTCCTACTCTTCCAATGTCAAATCGAGAGACATCTTCCATCTGTGATAGTCAGACTTCTCAGGGAGCTTGTTTTCAGTGGGGAAGTGTGATGAGGAACCCATGAAGTCTTTAAGACTTTTTCCAATAGTCTTTGGTGATTACTCTTTCTCTTGCTCTTGCTTGGACTTTGTCTTCACTTCAGCTCCAATACCATGTTAAATTATGGTATGTTCTATGCTTAGTGCAATTTACTTCAATTTCTTCTTATTAGCCCAATGCCAATTTCATTGTTTAGCAATCACATTAACATAAAGTAACATGTTGATAAAACATAAATAAATCGACAGAAGACAAGCCAAGACAAGAGACACCAGATGTGGCGGTTAGCCAGGGACAAACCCCAATGTGGGAAACCCTTTGACCAATTCTTCTATAATCTTCAATAATTTAGCAGAGAGAGAGAGAGATAGTACAAATATACAATTATGTAATTTTATGATAGCAGCAGCAAAACCCTAACCAACAAAGTCAAAGCTGGTCAAACAAGTAAGATTTGACCTATAATCAGTTTGGTTAATATCCCAGTCAACTTGTCCTCCAACAACAAGAAGAGTCAACTCAAAATAGTCCAAAATTACAGTCAAATTTCAGTCAACACTAGATAGATATGCGGTCAACCTTTTGACAATCAACGTTGGTCAAACCTGAGGTCAAATCACCTCAATTTGTGTGTCAAAATCCATGACCTACCAAGGAAAAGTAGCCACACCAAATCTGCATTCAAAGAAGAGTCCATGTTGGTCAAAGTATCTTTCTACAGCCCTAGTCAAACTCGGTCAACACAACCCTAATGAGAAATCACTTTGTGCTTCCACACGTGTGAGAGATGTTGCTCCTTTATGCTTACCCAATAAAGTAAGGAGAGAGAAGAATGTGAGATGAGAGGTGAGTGAATAATGCCACAAGGTGTCTTCTATTTATATGAATCGTTGAGGTTATGTGCCACACATCTTATTGTTGGCCGACCTTGACAAATTGTCAAGTACATACAAATAAATTCATATCTCCATAAATACGTGTTGGAATCGGATTATGGTTAGATCAATCCTACACCTCTCGATGAGAGGAATCCAAGAAAAATATCAATTAAACCAAAAAACCTTTGACTTTATAAAATGGCTTCCTTTGAAAATAAAATCAAACTTTTCACCCTTGCGTGGTGGGAAGAGTGTGGGGAATGAAATATTCACTTTTACGTTAATTGTAATGCACACGCGCCAGCAAGATGAATTACGCACTACGACTCGGGCTGATATACTTCCACGAACTTCTATGCTCACGGCGACTGTAATTACATACAGACCCATAACAAATTTCCTAACTTGGTGACAGCGCAGGTGCTTCCAAAAAAATAAAAACTCCTCCGCTTGCTTGGAACTGATCTGATATACGGAACCTCAATGCCTAACAATACCTCCCACCAGTGGATTCAGATGCCTGAACAGAAAGCAACTCCAATGAGAACCGAAGCTTGATTGCACACAACGGCTGCAGACAGCCAAAGCTTCAGCGATTTTTCTAGTTGGGTATGTAGATCTATCTCCGCCAATGAACATAGAAAAAAATGGGGAGCAACACCGTAACAATCAGATCTCACAGCCCTAACCGATCTGGGCCCTCTATATTTTTCTCTCTGGCTCTGATGTGATGCAGAAGAATAACACTAAATTTTATTACTTTCATAACTAATACATCATATAAGTAAATATAGTTAATTTTTAAGATAATCTAAATCCAAATAATTAGAATTACTATAATGTAAATATAGTTAATTTTTAAGATAATCTAAATCTAAATAATTAGAATTACTAGTTCATGAGAAATAGACTCAAACACTAACTACGATAACACAACTCAACAATTTTATTTAAACTCACCATTTCTACACTATTCCCATACTACTTAGCTTATTTTTTTCCCGAAAAAATGTTATTCTCACATATTCTTCAACTTCCGATAATTAAAATATATATTTTGTTTGAAATTTCACTTTATAGTAGAACATCATTTATAAGGAATTTCATTTTTTTTGCGTTTTTATTTTTATTTATATTTATAGTAGAATATTATTTTTTTTCTTATATGGTTTATAGATTTTGAAGTTCTTAATATTTGTACCAAGTAAATTCATATGAAGAAGTCACTTCCTACTGGCTTAACCATAAAATCCGTGGAGAAAAATAAACAGTGAATAAATAGAAAAAATACTTTTAATAATAAAACCTTGATCAATTAAGCTAACCCTTACCAACTTATAATAAAACATAACTTAAAAAAAAAAAAAAAGTAGTTTTATTTTATATTTATTTTTTTGTGATTTTTTTTAAATATATTAATTTAGTAATTGCTAGATAATATATTTATAGAAAATCCCCGGATGCGGGTGATTCACTAGGCAGTGAGGAAGATGGCACAGGGGTGCAGCAGAGTCGAACGACACCTGTCGGCCCCACACCACCTGGCCAACGAAAAGACGGGTTTATTATAGCGAAAGGGGCCATCACATGGCTTCACGCACTGGGAAGAAGGTATGTACAGTTGAGAAGGGGAACGGACCATCACCTCCGCATGCTTCAGGGCTAGCTGGCCTTCGGCTCCATTTAATGCAGCGGTAATGGTGGAGGAAAGCCGAGGAGAAGTGGTTGAAGTTAAATTCGGGAACAACCATGGACTCGACTGGAAGCTCCATATGTATCGCTGGTCGGGAGGAGGTGGGTTATGGGAGGCTGTTGGGATCCGCTTGGTTTCTGAGTCGCGCCCTCCGCCTGCTCCATATCTGTTATCTTCTCATCTCACTGAGTACCTGTGCGCTCTCCTTGCTCCTTTTCCCGTCATGGTGCGACAACGATTAATTAGCAGAAGGGGTGGCTCGAGGGGTGGTAGTTCTCGACAGCAAGCCAGGAGGCGAAGCTCCTCGGGCTCTCCCTCCTCCTCTGCGGAAAATCCTCATTACCCCAATACGAGGAGTGGACATGGTAGAGCAGGCTTTCACTCAGCTCCCTTCCCTCTGCCCCAACATCCCTCCCCCCATACCACTCTCTTCCACTTTCGCAGCACTCTTAATCAGCCAGTCATCACTGCAACCATTTCCATCTCCTTCTCTGAGGAAGCGGATCAGAACACCTAGGAGTCCTGCTCTGGAAGCACTACATTTCAAGCGGAACCCAGTCAACACAGAGCCCAACAGAATGTAAGCAAAAACAAGGAAATTGAGCATGGTGGTCAGCCCAAGCGGAAAGGGAAGGAGGCTGTGCAGAAAAGGCATGAGGATTCAAAGCCTCAGCGTGCCTCGCCAGCCAAGGAGATGAACACGCTGAACGAGGAGGACGCACAACGGGTAGTAGGTGAAGGCGAGCAACCTCAGCCGGAAAACCACGAAAATTAGGGCTGCCCGATAGTGGAGGAAGCCGCCACGTAGCTCATTATTCCCAATGCTAGGTGGCACTTCTTCTAACGTCTGTTTTCACTTCTGCTTTGTCCATGTAGGCGCATCCAGTAGGATGAAATGCTGGTTTTTTATTGTCTTGTTAGCTCTGTTCATAAAACTGAGGAAAGTGTTCAATGATGTCCTATTTCTTTCTGTAATTCCTGCTCTATCAGACTGGTTTCCCCTTTGTTGGGGCAGTCTTAGAATTAGTTCTCCGGCAAGCTGAGATAGGCTGTATTCACTTACAGCCAAAACCACTTTGTAAATAGCTTTTTTTCTTTATTAATAAATTAACTTTACTTAGCTAGAAAATATGAAATTGGATAATAATCATGTTAGAGGATTTTATTTTTTCCATACTAAAGTAAAGTATTCGTTAAACAAAAATATTCGTTAAGGAAAAAACAATATGTTGTGATAACGTAAATAAACTGTATTGATGTATTATTATTTTTTAATTTAACTAATGAAAAAAATATTTTGTTGGTGTGTAAAAAGAGCATTTTCATGAAGAACTTTTTCTCAACAATCCTATTAAATATAAAAAAATCTAAAGTATGGATTGGAGCCGTGAATTTTTTCTATTTTAATAAATATAAAAAAATTAAAAAAAAAATTTAATGGATAATTTATATATATATTTTTAATTATATATTTTTATTGATGTAAATTTCCATTTTATTAATTCATGATATTATTTTTATTTTTTTATATTAGTTTTCTTGTTATTTATTCATAATTTAATATTGAGAATTCAATTTTATTATGAATTAAATTTATTTATTGGTTAAGAGATGTTTAGTAACTTTCATTTTTATTAGTTATTAGTTTTATTTGTTTTTCTTTATTTGTTTTTTATTATTTCCATTTTCATGAATTATAATTTTTTATTAAAAAATATAAAAAACACACACATATATATTAGAGTGTATATAAGTTAATATAAAACATCTTAGTTAATCATAATTCTTAATTTTGGTGATGACATTCACCAATACAATATTTTTCTTAGTTATTTTATTTTTGTGATGAAATCTTTATGTGTACTAGCTATTATTTTTCTCTTAGTTATTTTATTTTTGTAATGAAATCTTTATGTGTACTAGCTATTATGTAGCCTTAGTTATTTTGTCTAGTTGCTTGAGTTGATATCTATAGACTTGACCTTTGGCTTGAGAATATAAAACATATTAGTTAATCATAATTTTTAATTTTGGTGAACTGCCGGGCATCCAAACTCTTAATACAACTATATTTTTACCCACAGAATTTTAAACCAGTGACTTTCACATCAAGAAGTGCTAAAACTTAACATTGCACCATATTACCATCTATTCTAGGCCTATTAACCTTAATTCATAACATTATTAAAATAAAATATAAAAAACATCTTAAAATAAAATTAATTAAAACTAACCACTCATAAAATTATTTAAAACTAACCACGCATAAAATTAATTAAAACTAACAAATCAAAATGAAGTGAGGTAAAAAAATTGTATATGTGGAAAATATATTTAATATTGTATAACTCAAGACTATAAATTTGTGATATTTCATATGATCCATTTGTTTTGAAGCTTAGAAAAGATGGGGAAAAATATTTTGATGTGTTATTAGGGTGTTTAGAAGTTTTAAATGAAAATATATGTTTTACATTAATTTAATTTAATTGGAAAAATTTATTTTTTTAATTAAAATTTGAAATATAATTCAAATTCTAGTTAAAATTACCCAAGGCTTAAATGAGGTTGGTATAAAGACACTTGGTTAAACCATTGGGAGATCTATGAGAATGTTGCATTGCAAAACATTAATAACATTAAAAATATTGTTACTTCTAAATTCAAATAAAAAAGTGGTGTGAGAAAGATTTAGCAGCTAAAAGAAAATTAAGATATTATAAGGAGGTCATCAACCCCACCCTAGAAGATCAAAAGTATCTCTTTGTTTTAACTAGCTAAAAGAATAAAATTATTATAACAACGAACTCTCATGAGCTCCATATGAAACAGGTAGTTGGGCAGTTCCTAAAACATCATGGATGAAAAAGATTTGCCATCTCTGTGAGAATATGAACATGAACATTGAGGATGAAAATCACTTCCTCTTAGAGTAAGAATATGAACATGAACATTGAGGATGAAAATCACTTCCTCTTAGAGTGTGCCACCTACAACCACCACATTAGATCTCAGTTTCATAATCTTTGTTGCAATACTGATCTTCGTAGCGTTTTACGATGTCAAAATTATAGTGAGCTCGGGAGGCTTCTCTCCAAGCTTTTTGAGCATAGGAATAAAATCTTAAATCACACTAAATAATTCGTTTCTTTAGGTACAATAAACCAAAGTTTAGCGTCAATAGACGTTAACCACCATCATCATCATAATTGTTAATTCAAAAATAAAATATAAATATTTTATTTTTTATAATAAAATATATTTGAATTAATATAAAAATTACTTAAATATTATAATACTCACAAAAATATAGAAATTAAACATATTTTATTAATTTATTTAAATTACGTGGATTGGTGGGTCTATTTTAAAATATAATATATATATATATATATATATATATATATATATATATATATATTAATTTTACCTATTAATAATTAATATGTATATCTATTTAATTGTAAATATTAATAACATTATAGATATTAATAATATATTTGTACTACTATAATAATAATAATATTGTTAATCGTAATTTAATTTATACGTAATATCATTAGTGATATTAATTTTACTTTTTCATTATCATTATTATGGATTATCGACTTTCATACATTTTAGGTTTAGGGTTTTCATGAGTGATATTAAGTTTACTTTTTCGTTGTCATTATTATGGATTATCGACTTTCATACATTTTAGGTTTAGGGTTGTTGAGATTTTCTGTTTTGTATAAGATAGGCAAAATCTCAGTAGATGACAACAATAAGAATCAGTTCCTAGATTAGCTCCAAGTTGTTGGGAGATGATTAATGCCTCCTATATTTGATGAAAGTGAGTTAATGAGGTTGTTAGATTCCATTTGCTATAAAATAGGCAACCATTCGGATTGTTTGCAATGAGGGTGAGAGTTTGTAAGAATTGAATTATGTAATCTTCTGTTTGATTAATAAGATTGGCGATGCCTATGTTGTGTGGACATAGCCCAGATTGGTTGGGTGAACCATGTTAAACCTGTGTCTTTATGTGCTTGATTTATCTGCTGTGTCTTTGATTTAATTTTCTGTGCATATGATCTCCAATAAGTGGTATCAGAGCAGTTGGAGGCGTGGCACAGCTGGAGCGCGTGCTGGAGGTGGAGCGCAAAGGCGTGGAGGTATTTTGTTATTGAATTTTCTACCTGGAGGTGCTGCGCAGAGTTTGAGCCTGCATTGCTGCTGCATATATATGACAGCAAAAGTATTGTTTTTTATTTTAAAAACTTTCTTCAAGTGCCGGTTTGAAGTGAAGCTGCGTAGAAGACCAGACCAACAGCTGCGTGGAGTGCTGGCGTTTGTGCAGTCAGAGAATTAATTTATTTTTGGATGGGGCCGAGTGGTGACGACAGTTTTCCTTCACCTGTTGCGTGGAGCGTTTGATACAGTCACCTGTTACTATGCGTGTGCATGCTGGAGCTGATCTAAACCTGCGTGGAGAGTTTGTTTTTTCTACGTATGATTCCACTGCGTATTCCTGATGCATTGCGTACCTGCTGGTGCCTAGTGTGTAGTGCTGGCAGCGTAAGTGGATTGCTGGTGCGTGGAGCGTTGCTGGTGCTGCGTGGGAAGCATACGGACTCCAGAACCAGCGATATGGTGTTGCGTTCTATTGCGTGGAGACTGCTGACTACTGGTAATGTATTTTAAACGTTGTTGTTGTGTGGAGACTTGTATTTTCAACGCAAGCTTGCAAGAGATATTTGTAGCGCGGGTTGCCCATTCCATTCACATGTCGTTCAGTTTCTATTGAAGTAAGAGCACTAATGAGCGTGATTGTGTTTGTTGAGACAACGCCTTTGGATGGCTGGAATTGATGTTGGGTTTGAGAAAACAATACAAATTTTCTTCTATTTTGGAGCCTGAAGCATTTTTCTATCATGCGATAACTTTGAAGAATGGCTCGTTGAGAGATTTTTTAAAGTATATGTTTTTTTTTTTGTGGTGCGGTGTGTTGAACATTGTGCGTTGAAAACTGGAAGGGGATTTCAACAGCCACAAATTTCCAAATTGGTAGAATTCAATACTCAGTAATTCACACAGCAAAAGAAAAGAAAATTGGTTTTTTTTTTAAAGGCAAAGGCATTATTTTTTTTTTAAACACAAACTTCATTTATTTAAAGTTGGTTTTTGGAGATTATTGTGTTTTTTACTGATACAAAATGGCGAAAACTCAGAGTGCCCGGTTTGAAATTGAGAAGTTTAATGGCAAAAATAATTTTGAGATCTGGAAGGTGAAAAT
>APFE031718915.1:148993-187921 GCA_000404065.3 Pinus taeda | reverse complement strand
ATAAGATAAGAAAAATCTCAGTAGATGACAACAATAGGAATCAGTTCCTAGATTAGCTCCAGGTTGTTGGGAGATGATTAATGCCTCCTATATTTGATGAAAGTGAGTTAATGAGGTTGTTAAATTCCCTTTGCTATAAAACAGGCAACCATTCGGATTGTTTGCAATGAGGGTGAGAGTTTGTAAGGATTGAATTATGTAATCTCCTGTTTGATTAATAATATTGTCGATGCCTATGTTGTGTGGACGTAGCCCAGATTGGTTGGGTGAACCACGTTAAACCTGTGTCTTTATGTGCTTGATTTATCTGTTGTGTCTTTGATTTAATTTGCTGTGCATCTGATCTGAAAGACACAACAGATAAATCAAGCACATAAAGACACAGGTTTAACGTGGTTCACCCCACCAATCTGGGGTACGCCCACACAACATAGGCATCATTAATCTTATTAATCAAACAGGAGATTACATAATTCAATCCTTACAAACTCTCACCCTCATTACAAACAATCTGAATGGTTGCCTGTTTTATAGCAAAGGGAATCTAACAACCTCATTAACTCACTTTCATCAAATATAGGAGGCATTAATCATCTCCCAACAACCTGGAGCTAATCTAGGAACTGATTCCTATTGTTGTCATCTACTGAGAGTTTGCCTATCTTATGCAAAACAGAAAATCTCAACAAGGGTGTTTTCAATGTATCGTTATCCATCTTTTCTCTCTTTTGAACGTATACATCTTCTTTGTGATTTTTTTTACTATTATTTTGAAGATGAATTTTTTTATAAAATTTTAAATATTTACAGCTTTTAAACATCATTATGGAAAATTTGAATTTATTGTCATGGAAAATTTGAATTCTGTATTTAAAATATATATTATAGAAATCTAAAATCTAAAATATATGGACAAAAAATTATAATTCATGAAGAAAATTTTTTTTAATAAAATGGAAATAAAATTAAAAACAAAATATTAGTAATTAATAGAAATGAAAGTTACTAAACAACCCATAATAAAACCTCAATCAATCACCTTACAAATAAATAAATTTAGATAAATAACAAAAATTGATTTCCCGATGTTAAACTATGAATAAGTGTTAAATTGAATAAACAAAATTAAACAAAATAATCAAAGTAATCTTTTCGCATCAACTTTCAAAAATATTACTACTTTGAATTGAGTTTGCTCTACTTAACTCACCAATAAAATGCTTGGATTGTTTCAAATATGGATGGAAACTTCAATGTTCCATTATATGATTGTTATGACAGAAAATGATTGGAAATATGGATTTGATTTGGGGAAGTGTGTTAAACTACATTGAATTATAGTTGTACGATGCCCAATCATGTTAGCTTTGATGCATATAGGGGAAGAGAATTAACAAAGCAACTAAATCAGCATACCATTTTAAGCATGGATCTAATTTGAGAGGTATACTGAGTTATAGTTGTACCATGCCTAATCATGTTAGTTTTGATGAACATATTATGTCACATCAAGTAGGGGAAGAGATTTAAGAAAGCAACTAAACCATCATAGATCCATCTTAACCATGGATCTAATATGAGCGGAGAGGGATCAAATTTCTTCACGTGAAAATTTATCTTAGAGTGCAAAATAGCAATGTGTAATTTTTTATTATGATTTTGTTATTAATATATTTTTAAATATACATCAATATTAATTTATATTAAAATATTTTATTCATAATCCATATTGAATATTTTATTCTATACGACATTAAAATATTTTTTTTAACATTTTTTCTATATATAAATATATATATAAATTGATATCACGTGTTAATATATTTTTGAAAACTATAAGATTTAAACATCTTACTCACATATTGATTTTTAACTTCTAATTACTTTACATAAAATTATAATAGGTCATATGGATAACTAATTAAATATGTATAGTATATATATTTTATTATTATTGTAGTTGACATTACTTTCTATTTAGAAAATATTTTATTTTTATTTTAAGACGGACACACATACTTACATATCCATAAAAAATAATATTATGTATGTATCATTAATGCATGGATGGAGTAGGTACAATTATCACAATAACTTACTGCTTCACAAACTTCCATGCATAGAGTATGTAGGTGGGTCAAAATCACAATAATTTACAACTTTCACTAAATTGCCTACATAGCAAACTGATCTCCATAGAGATATCAACCTAGAGTATGTGGGTGGGTCAACATCACAATAATTTACAACTTTCACTAAATTGCCTACATAGCAAACCGATCTCCATATGGATATCAGGTTGACGCGCAAATCCATCAAAAGACCAAAGGAATTGTGTTCCACCAAATCCTTATTTGTCTCAAAGTTCAATCCATCAAAAGACCAAAGGAATTGTGTTCCACCAAATCCTTATTCATCTCAAAATTCAAATTGATAAGTGTAGTCTAATTACTGCATTACAGGTTTTTTTCTAGTGTTTTTAATTTTTTAAATTCTTAATGATTTTTTTTTGGTAGGTAAGCACCCACGGGGGATTTGAACTAGTGACCTATCACAAGGAGTGCCTTAATAGTGCACCCATTCTCCGTCAATCCAAAGACCCATGGGCTTAGATTCTTAATGATTTGTTTTTTTACAATATATATATATATATATATATATATATATATATATATATATATATATTATATATATATATATATATATATATATATGTTGTAATGTTCAATGTTAAATATATATAAAATATCATTATATACTTATCCAGAATTATGTTTTGGATTTAATTAAAAAACCAAAATGTCTGGATGTACCTAAATTGATATTCCATTGTACAAATATAGAGTGGAAAAAGTGATGGAGTGTTTGTGCTTGTTCAATTTTGGGTTGCTTAAATTGATCAATTAGCAATTGCACTAAGTAGTGCAAAGGAACGCCGATAGGAGGATCGGGGAATGTGGAAGGCAATAGTTCATACATAATTTTGTGGAATATCATGGGGTTGTGCAGAGGGGTGTAGGTTGAATGATCATGATTAGTACACCACAATTTTAATAAATAGCTACTAAAGTGCAGAGGAGAGGGAGGAAAATATTTTGCAGATAAGAGACTGAAAAGTTTGAATATTCATTGACATAACACCTTATTTAGTGAGCTAAACTACCCAACATCAAATTGTGGAGCTTCGCTTTGAGGCAGACATTTACGATAGTACTTGTAGGCAATATTTTCTTCCACTATGAGGATGAGAATGGACTTCAAAAAAATTTGAAGTTTGTATAGAGTTAGACACATACATAAATTCAACACTTTTTCCCTATTTCTATATCCAAAGGTTCATTTTTGGTTCCCTCATTGACAATTTCCTTTCTTGGGGAAATACAAATTGCAGTTCTTATAAATGTCGGCTTCCTATAAATTTCTTAGGATCTCACAGCCCTTATGGTGCATCCACTGAAGAGGAAGAGTATTGCAATCAAAATTGGACTTCCTTTGGGCTTTATAATCCCCTCTAAGATGTCTATAAAGTGATCTGGGGGATTAACACGGTTTATAATCCCCTTTAAGATGTCCATAAAGTAATCTGGGGGATTAACATAGTCAGGGAATATAATGCAAGGCTGGAAAAATATTCTTCAAATTCATCCACAGGTCCAAGATACATAGGCCATCCACCCTTAGGAAAAAACACTAAATCAGCAAACATCTTGAATAATCTAGAGCCGAATAAATAAACCAAGCATAGTCGTTACATAAGCTATAAATGAAAAGGAAACATTCAGAAACTGGTATTCAACCAACCAAATTCCCAAATCAATAGTATTTAGTTTTGCAAGTTAAACACCAATTTAGGGGAATTTAACTCTATTGCAGATCTCAGAATATTTCTAGGAATCTGATAGACATGATAAACAAGAGTCAAGTCATTTAAATTCTAAAATATTCCCAAAATCGACAATTGAAATAAGGACAATTGAAAAATTATATGCTTCAAAAAATAAGTCATGCTTCTTTCATATTTTCTTTTTTGCTCATCTAAAGTGATGCAAGTAGAAACACATGCCAAACATGACTAATATAAAACATTACCTTGGTTAATGAAGTACCACACATATGTTTATTCCAGTTAAAGCTTCTCGACAAAAGGTTTTTAAAAGCAACAATGAAAAAGTGTTGTCTAAACTAGATGTGGGTTCATCTAAGAACAATAGGGATGGCTCCATTACCAGCTCAAGCCCAACATTTACATGTTTTCTATGTCCTCCAGAGATCCCTCACTTTTCCAATGCACCTACTAAGGGATATCATATAGATTGCAACCCAAAAGCTTCAATGGCATGTTCGACAACTAAAATCGCATCTTCTTTTGGCATGTTAATAGAGAGCCCTCATGCATCCCCAATTGTATCATGTCAGCCATAGAAAGTTATCAACCATGACAAAGATCAGATTTTATTTCATGAAAATGAAGCCAAAGCATACAAGAAAGCATGCCAATTGCATTAAACTAAACTCTATGGCAGGCCCATCTATTTCCCATTTAAAAATTAAAAAGGCTTAGAAAAAGAGTCACTTAAACCATGCTGCATATTTTCGTTTCTTTCTCTACCATTTCATCTATTAATTGCAATGGAAAGTAGTCATAAGGTATGATGAAGGGAAAATATTAAGCATCATACAATAATTCAAGATTGGTTTACTACCTTTTCATTTTGTTCATTGAGTATCATTTTGTTATCATCCATTAAAAATGGAAACACAATGAGACAATAATTGAATTACTACATGATGCTTAACATTTTCCATACTAAACAGTCACTGATAAATATAATAAGGGTTATGATCACAACCTAAATGTGTATTCGGCAAATGAATCCTCCCATTAATGACTTCAACACTTAAGAAGAGTGAAATTTACCCTTTTCTATTTCTCTGCCTCTCATAATTAAATAAAAAACCTGAAACAAAGGAACTTTCAACCAATTTCATAACAGTGAATCCATAGGCTTGAATGTATTGCTCATTAGCATGTGGATGACATGATGTTAGTGGATAGCACCCTGCACAATATTAGGTTAGAACATTCAGTTGCTATTTTTTTCTCATTCCCATTTTGTATTTGTCATATTGCAGTTGTAGAATATGCCATATACAAGGATTTTCACAACGGCTAATAAGTCTTTCATTAGAGACATCATAGGTCTTGTTGCATTTTTGTAAACCTTATTGAGAATTGGTATCTATATCTTGAATAAGATCGTGTTTCTTTGGAGTAACTTTTTCCTCGTAGTTTAAAACAATTTCCTTCAGTTGACTTGATAATATTTTGTCTCTCTCTTCTGCTTCCTCAACTTAAAGTAGGAGGGAAACTTCTTCTGTTTCATTGTCAAAATCATGCATCTATTCCTTCTACCTTTCGTTTTCCTTTTTGAGCCTAATTATTTCATCCAAAGCTCCATTAAGTTCATTTTTCTTTTGAACAAATTCAACTTTAAGTATTTTATAATTGACGTGGAAGTTATCATAAATATTAGTCTTATAATATTTATCCTATTATCACTTATAATTAATAATAGGTTTCTATATCAATGGGTTGTTAAATGTATTATAGCTCGATCAACCAGTGAATCTTTCTACCAAAGCATGTGTACCTAGTAAATAGACATGTTACTGTGAGATTCTTGAGAAGCTTGTTGTTCAAAAACATAGCCTTATTTCCTTTAGTGCAAGTAAACATTGAATGACATAAACTAACATTAAAACATCGCAGGGCTTCCAATATGAAACCTTATAAAATAAATCCCTGTATACTTTAAGACAAAAAGTAAGCCTGCTCAACCAAAAATATCTTAAAGGACAAAGTCAAAGGGATGATTAAGATCTACTAGGTTTAACCCCAATAACATTAACCACATGGCATACTCTCCTGAGAGAGATAAGGGGAGGAAAATGGATACCATTGGATAAATCGAGTATAAAAAGTAACACAATATAATTTAACATGAATAGAATATACCAAAGCAAAGCAATCCCTGGGTCTGAAAGAAAGATATTTCAATTCCTACTCACCATAAGGAACATGTTAGCCACTACAACTATAATTGTTGGAAGTAACAAACGACTTTGGCTAAAATCACTAATACTGGCTTCCCCTCTCTAGTAGGGTCATGAGATAAATGACTAAGACATCACATAAATGAAGAATAAAGGCTTTGGAAAATAACATAAAATATTTTCTTACAGTCTGGATTATAATTTATTAGGTTTGGTTCCATTGATCCATTAAGATGTCTTCTTGTTTTGTATCATATCTGGTTCTAGTGAGTACATTTTGAATGATTTCACTTCATGTTCAAGATAGTATGGTAGTAGGCCACAAAATATATTTCAGGCTAGTTTGACTCAGTGTCACTGAATTGGAACTTTTAAAATATAAATTAAAATGTGTTATAATTAGATTTCAGTTTATAATTTTCAAAAAGTAGAGAAAACAAAACTATTTTTATAAGATTTTCAATAATCAGTTCACGAGTCAAAAGGAAAATATGAGAGAAGAATGCTCTTTTATTTCTCTCTTTAGGTTTCAATGTTTTAAGTTTCGTATTGAAATAAAGAAATGTCAAGGATATTTGCGGACTTGCAAGCAGTCAACAAAATTCTCATTTTGAAGTTCACTCTTCTAATTGTTGACAACATGCATCGATCAGAGACACATTTTTTCCTTTCTTGTTGCTATCTTCTTAACTGTCCTTATTTCCCATTGTTCCAAAACAAATTCTAATATACGTACATGTGGATTGTTGTATCATATCGTCTATTTAGAAATAGATAATGCATTAATACTTCTATTTTCTCATGCAATACTAAAATAATAGGCAATTTCATACAGTTACAAATGGGCCATGGTTTTAGTTCATTGGTGAAGTTGAAGGATTATCAATTTATTTGTCTATAACCAAGGTTCCATTATCATTATGGTCTTCTTAACTTGAGTAGAATGGAATGAATCTCAAAGGGATGAAATCAGATGCAAGTTGGCATGATATTTTGAAATCGGATGCAAGTTGGCATGAATCTCAAAGGGATAAAATCGGATGCAAGTTTTGGTGATTTTGGCAGAATATTTATCCCACAAACCTGACAATTACATTGAAAGAGGTTGAAAATGTGCTTTCTAAGCACACAAAGAAGGAAAAATGATTCAAAGAATGTGCCAATACATTCTCAGCTAAGACAATTATTCGGTCGGTGCAAGAGAAGAGACACAAAAAAAAAAAAAATTGGATGATCACCACTGATAGTTTACAAACAATTTCTCAATGGAACTTCTAACTAACATTTTTAATAATATTGACCCCTGTATGGGTAAGGTCACCATCTCTCTGAGGCCAGTAAAGGCAAAATAAATGCAATTTCCATTTACCCACTGCCCCTCCTTTCAAATTAGTACTATCGAGAAATTACTTTTAATATATGCATAAATGAAGAATAAAGGCTTTGGAAAACAACATAAAAGTTTTGCTTACAGTCCGGATTATAATTTATTGGGTTTGGTTATATTGACTCATTAACATGTCTTTTTGTTTAGTATCATATCTTGTTCTAGTGAGTACATTTTGAATGATTTCACTTCCTGTTCAAGATAGTATGGTAATAGGTCACAAAATACATTTTAGGTTAGTTTGACTCAGTGTCGTCAATTTGGAACTTTTAGCATATAAATTAAAATTGGTTTATAATTAGATTTCAGTTTATAATTTTCAAAAAGTAGAAGAAAAAAAAAAAACAAAAAAAAAAAAAACAAACAAACAAACAAACAAACAAACAAACAAACTATTTTTCTAAGATTTAACTTAGTGAATTCAAATTTATTTCATGGCGAAAAGTGCTTGATTTTGATTTCAAACACTCATAGATAGGAGTTGTATCATGATCCTTAACTTTGACCTACATCATAGAGTTTCCACTTAACACCAAGGATCCAAAGAAATAATTAGATGTAGTGGTTAATTTAACTAAATCATGTAGCATAACAAGAGAAGAAACCCAAGGATGTATAAAAAAACAAAAGATGAATACCTTGCCAATTATGGGAAACTTCACTTTAATGCAAGTGTGGGCCACTAGTTCTTGTCCACCAAACTACAATATGAAAAAAAGAAAGGAAGTAATTCTAATCTTGCAAACAGTTCCTGACTCGTTAAGTTGGCCAAAAATTTTGGAGAGTCATAAAACAAAATAAAACTCTGAAAAATGGTTGAATGAAAATTATTAGCATTTAAAGCTCAAAAAACGACATCAAGAATTACTGTAGAACTCGTATCACAAAAAAGATAAATCTACAGTCTGGGAGTGGCAGCATGGACATTGATACAAAAAACTAAGTACATTTTGAACATTCCAACGTGATTTCTTATTGCCTCACAACACCATCTCAAGCACCGTCCGAACTGAAAAATGCAGAGGCCTCGACCAGTTTCCTAAGCTAAAATAGTGAAGTGATAGTGGTTCACATGAACACAATCACATATCTTCAAGCAGAGATTTTGTCACAGAAGAGTCCCATTAGTGAAGGAAATTATGACCAAGGAATGTAGGGACAAATTCATGATCCTCACATCAATGATGCTGAGCTACTTGGGGCAGGATCCTCACATCAATGATGTTGAGCTACTCGGTGCGGTTTTGCAGGAACCTTAAGAAGGATCAGACAACCTGTTCAAGAACGGTTTACCTTGCAAGTTTTCAAATTGTTCTTTCGCAACTGATTTTCTATCTTATAAATTATTTGTGGACGATGCCACTGAAGGTATTACTGATGTGTTGGGATCTTTGAAAAGTAAGCCTCAACAAATCCATACTTTGTGAGTCTACAAGTCAAACTTGTTCATCAGTAATACTCGTCGAAATATTCTATGAAAAATTCTTGCCATCTACCAAGTGACTAAGCAGGTTCTTCAAAGCGACTAGGAAAAAACATTCTCTTGCAGTGTATGTCCAATGACTAAGCGAGTTTTTCAAAGCAAAGAGCTCATCCCCAATCACACCCTTCATAGGTTGATACAGGAATTGTCCATTGCTAACAGTGCTAATGGGTTCATTAGAATATCGACACCTAAGCCTATTTCAAAGCCGAGGAGGGTGCGCCAAATGATTCAGGATATTCAAGATGCAACAATAGATAAAGTTAAAGCTTTGGAGAACTTGAGAAATCTAGCCGAAGGAAGCGAGAGGAAAAGACATTGCCTCCAATTGGAAGGAATTTTGCATGTCATAATCCATTTTCTCGACTTAGATACCTCTCTTAATTCTCAAGTGGGCGTAGATCGTGAGGCTGTAGAAGAAATAATCGGTGCAATTTCAATCTTTTATGTCAATTATATATCTATTAAAAGAGATCTAAAGAGGCCTTCTGTATTGAAAACCCCAGAATGGGTGTTGGAAAAGTGTAGTTTGGAGGCCAGAATGAATGTAGCATCTATTGTGGAAAAATTGCAAGCAATAGAAATTATGCAAAAGAAATTAGATCACAGATGGATTGCTGAAGCTTTTTGTAGAGAATATATATCCTTCAACCATTAAGGGGAGCCTGAAGGCACTATTTCCTCTATGTATCGTCCTAAAAATACAGCCAAGCTAGCCAAAGGAGGTGGTGTTCCCTGTTTGATTGAGGTTCTTCCGTGTGCAGACATAAGTGTGACAAAGTTATCGTTGGCTATTTTGGAGGCACTTTCCACCACTTTGGAAGGTTAGTCTGCCATAGTTGGTCAGGCTCTAGCAGTACCTACTATCATTAGGAGTTTTTTGGTGGTGTCTGATACTACAATTAATTATGTAGTTGGGATATTGTCTAAGCCTTGCCATGCTTAACTTTAGCAATGACATGACCCAACACTCTTCAATGCTGCAAAGACAGGTATGGTGGAGAATTACAAGAGTACAGAATGGTGAGGGGTGTGCGACTGAGTGCTCTTCAATGCTGCAGACACAGGTATGGAAGAGTATTGTGTGGGTACAAAATGGTCATAGACAGGTATGGGAGAATGTGGGTACAGATGGAAAATTTATATTAGTGGGAGGAATGAACATATGGAAAAATTTAATTAGCTAGAAGGGTGAAATTCAAGCTCTTATTGGCTGGGTGAACAGTATTTGCCCAGCCAAATCCAACAAAGAAAATGCCTTTCAACGTAAATATAAAAGAAGTTCACTGTCTCCATCTACACCGGGAAACATTCATTCGATAAATATTTTCCTTTTTATCGAAATGGTTGCCATCCAACTAAAAATTCGTCTGAATATTTTATATTGTAAAGCTATCTTTGATGTCATATCAACAATAATTATATTTCTAAACAAACATCCATTCGTTATATGTTAATTGGTTTAGTTTTAAATTTTAATAAATATTGAAATTAATATTATAATGTTATGCATCACTTACAAAATATATATAAAATTTAATAAAAATAATGGTTAAGATAAATCGAATTTTTAATATTAAAAATTATATTTTATAAAATTGCAAAATATTTAATTATATTAATTTAATAATTTAAAAGTGTAAATTTTAATTTATTTTTAATAAAATTTTTAAAAAAAGTTTTAAAAAAAAATCAACTTATTTTTTTATAAAAATTATTAATTTTTTGTTTTTCAAATTTTATTGTAATGATGATGGTGATGATGGTGGTTAACGTCCACTGAGACCAAATTGGTCTATCAGACCTATAATTTTCTTAGTTTTTAATTATCTGGTTCCTCGTCTTTCTTGGCGAGATTGGTGTTGTAGCTTTCTTTTTTTCTCTACGGTCTTCCAACTTCCTTTATCTTGCATCTCCTTCATGTCTTCTGGTTCTTGGGACATTGGTGCTTTAGCTTCGCAATCTATTGTGTTCATCCTTTTGAAGTTAGTCGGAGAAGAAGTTTGGTCTAGGAGATTTGCTTTGTTGTTAAATGAAGATTTATTTTGTGCGGTATTCAAATCCTCATAACTGTCGATGCTTGAGGGGTTGTCGAGTTCACTTTTTTGTTGTTGGGCAGGGCTTTCTCCCTGCTTGTCTTGAGAGTTGTTTCTTTCTTGCCCGATTTCTTGTGATTCAGAGTTTTCTCTAGAGTATTCTTCTTTGATGACAGTGTAGTGTTCTTTTTGTGCTCCTTCCCACCATGTAGATCTGTGGTGTAGTTTATTAACTCATTTGAAAATCAAAATATTTTATAAATTTTGTATATGGGTAGTGGTGTGACACCTTAAAGTGCATATTACTAAAACAGGTCAATTCTAGGCTTTTAGTTTTTTCGAAATCTAAAAATGTGGTTTTCTAAGTATGCAAAGACTAATAAAAATATATCTATTTGTGTTTAATTATTTTATGATTTAGGTATGGTTTGGATTACCAGTTTGTCCTAGTTAGGAAAGGTAAGCCTCATGTCATTTCTTTTAAATATTATTATTTTAAACATATTTTTTTATATAAGGGTTTATTATATTTAAAATAAATAATTCTTGAATTAAAATAAGTATAAAAGCACTTTTTAATTTAGAAGCTTTAGCATTACAACTTTGGGAATAAAAATTACATCTTTAGCAAAGGTAGGAGTTATTTAGAAACATTAAAAAAAATGTTACAACAAAATGCTTATTTTAATTTAGAAAAAAAAATGGCTTTCCAAATTTACCATGTTACATATAACTTGTAATATTTCTATATTTCCTTAATTTTCTAATTTGATAACTGATGCACACCAAGGCTCTCCTTGAGATGAGGTTGACTAAAAACCACAACATATAAATACTCAACAATAAACTAGATTATATATTCTTTTTTGTGGTATGATTTCTAAATCCCGAGGCTATTTTTACATCAAACTTCATTAATCAATTAGTGAGCCTATATTGTTTATAGGGTTGATCATAATTGACAATCACTGATTGCATTGGCTAAGATATATCTAGTCTAATCTTTTGCTCCACTTAATTCAACCTTAAAGAGAGTTTCACTAGGTACACATGCTTTCCCTTAAGGAAGCACATGTCTCATACATACTTTCCCTTCATGTATATACATTCTAAAATTGCAAAATCTAAATCAACATTAAGTGTGCACTCCAATGTAGCAATTATAATTTTCTTACCATTGTAAAACCCTGCTTTCCATTTCTAATGAACTTCACTAACTTCTAAGAATATAAATGATTTTCATATGTTGGATAAGGGACCATTAAACATTCTCATACCCTTATACTAGAGCATATTGAGATCCAACCTTGCTAATCTTATAATTACTTTTTGTATAAGAGGCAGGTACTAAACAACAACGCTACATATTACATTTATTCATGTTGTTAATATTTTCCGGAAGAGACTATGTAAAGGAGCAAGCTCGTCACAAACAAGTAAGTGAAAGCCTTTGCAACATATTAATGATCTAATTAGATCAAGAGTGAAATGAAAATAACATAGTATCGTAAATATAATACAAGGTATGTTATTGAAAGTAAAGTATAGGACTAAAAACTAATTTCTATTAATAAATCAAAATGTAAAGATCAATGCAACGCATACAACAATATAAAATGCCTATAATGGTGGTAACTTATCTTTGGAAATAGATATGATGGTTATGTTCATTCGCAAAATCTCTATAACTAAAAGTTGAAACTACATTTTAAAAATGATGCCAACAAAATCTAAGAAGTGGAAATCCTACAATGTAAGGATCCTAACTCTATCATGATTAGGCTCAAGTAGGATCACTAAGATGGATGAATTTGAATTATCTAAAGAATAGGAGCCTTATTGGGATCATACCCTTTAGCTTGATACTTTATTTTGGGCCTTTTTTATCTTCTTGGAATAAACATTAACAAACTTAGATCTTAGGTCATTGTGCATAATTTCCTCATAGAAGGCACTAAAAACCCCAAAGATGTATAGAAACATCATGACTTCGAAAATTCCAATATCAATAACATTTTTTATATGATCATGGCTAGCCACCTAGATCAATTAAGTTCTCAAGTTTGTTGACCAGTCATTGTGTTATTGAAACCTTTACTATTATTAAAAAATATGTGTTCATTTTTAAGACTTTGAAACAAAGGAAAAAAAATCATAAAAATTCTTGCAAGAATTGTCCAGCGAGCAACTCCATCATTTCAAAAAAATCTTAAAATATCCTTGTTCCAAGTGAAATGCTTTCTCAATGCTAAAGCAAACCTATAAACATCTGAGTTACCCTTGTGGAAGGAGAGTATCCCATAGGGATTAATATGGGCTTAGGGTGGTAATCAAGCCTTTATGACGGTGCATTTGAAAAATAAAAAAATAAAATTGAATCCAACTTCAATTTCTCTAAGCCCACTTGTCACATCATAAAGTTTGTGAAAGAGAGAATGATTGAACCTCTCTCTACTATTATTCCATGTTTATTACTCTTTGCTTTATAGTAACGTGACAAGAATCCTTTAAAGTTATTTATTATTATTATTATTATTATTATTTTTTCAGGTTACATTTAATGGATATTTTTATTCCATTAAAAAAGTGGGCTACAGATAACACATTTTTTGGTTGGTGGTTAAAATTGTGGCTTGTTTAAAATTGTGGTTTTGAAAACTAATACCATTGCGAAAAATTGATTTTGGAATAAAAAAATGATGCTTCTAATGAGACCACTTTTTTTGGAATTGAAATTATAGCTTAATTGACAACATAGACTTAACTCTTAGTATCAATGCAAATAAAAAGATTAAAATGGACTTCTAAATCACAAAGCGATATTTATTTAGTTAGGTGAGTGGGATTACCCACAAGTTTTCAACCAATGACCTTAATGTCAAGGAATAATTTAACAATACATCCAATCACCATCCATTCAAGGCCCCATGGGGTGTAAAATTACTTCTATTCATTCATTTTTTTCATGAGAATATCTTTATATTCCATATGAAGAATACACATGTTTTGGTCTTTCAATTATAAACTCAACATGTCATATGCAAGAATTGAACTCAAGTGGAGAAGATAAAAACATTTCTCCCAGCCACTTGAACTAAACCCAATTAAAAATTTAAAAGATATATTATTTGAAAAATGATTTATTCATTAATTTTGTTTTGTTTTTAATTTACATTAAAAATAAATATTAAAAAAAAAATCATAAATCGTTTTCTTTTATAATAAATACCTTGAAGGAAAAATGCATACCACATTTTAACCAGTAAAAAAAACACAAACACATGTATTTATTTAAACATTTTAAAACATCTCAAAAAAAAAAAAAAAGAAACAAACAAACAAAACAACAAACAAACAAAAACACACACACCACAAAAAAAAACAATAACCAAAAAAAAAAAAAAAAAAAAAAAACAACAACAACAACAACAACAAAAACAAAAAACAAAAAACAAAAAAAATATGGATCTCCACTCAAAATTGCTATTACCCCTATTACCCACCTCCATACCCACCAAACCGCATCACCTATTCTTCTCCCTCCCTTTTCCCCACATCGGAGTTGTGTGGCTACAAGGTCGGGTGATTCTAAACCCGTTGCTTTTAGAATGTTCGTGGGTGATGTGGAGAGGGGGTGATTCCAAAATTGTTGCATGTTAAAGTGGTTTATGGGTGGTAATTTGAAAAAGGGGATAGGGAGTGGAGAGGAGGAAGAGAAAGGCATGGAATGAGAGTTGGGTGGGCATGGGGATGGGCGATGGGAGGAGGGATGATTCCCTGTGTATATTATATTATTTGTATGTGTATATATTATATATGTATATAGTATGTATATATATTTTTCATATATATATGTTTTTTTATTACATTTTTTAAGTTTTAATTTTTTTTTTTTTTTTTTTTTTTTTTTTTGTCTAATTGGTATACATTTTTTTCCATTTTTATTTTTTAGTAAAATTACAAAAAATAAATATTAATTAATTAATTAATTTAAAAAAATCAATTAATTAATATTTAAGTTTAAACACCTAGTTTATAATTAATTCTTAACAACTTTTCCTAACGACTAGTTTATAACAGTTATTTCCTAACGGCTAATTCCAGGCAAGGATGCTTCTCTGCTATTTAAAAATTTGTGAAGAATGATTTTTTCACCATTTGTCTTGAGGATGAATCACATTAGTTGGTTCGAAACATCAACCAAATCTCTACAATGTGATTAATCAAAAAGACAAACTTATTATTAAAATAACCATGTTTGTCTTCCTATGTTATCTTTGTCTACTTGAATTTGTAGCCTATGAACCTTTGAGATGAATTACGTACATGAGTATATATTCTCCATTGCAACAACTTTGTCAAACCATCATACATTTTCAAAATACAACATCCAATTAACCTTTGTAAGCATTCTCAATACTTTTGAGTTTTCTAATATGATCCAAGGACTCACTTTTTGTTGGAATCCCACCCATGTGTACAAAGGTTGGTTTTGATATAAATAGATGTGAGAGAGAGAAAATGGTTGTAGCACAAAAGTAATCCCTTGACAAATCGAATAATTAAATGGGCATGAATAGGTAAGGTGTAATAGAGTGTCATAGAAATTAAATAACGAGTTAGGGTGGTAAGGTATTTAGGGGCATTTGGTATGATGAGACCATCAACTAGATTGTGTGCGAGGCTTTAATTATGAATCATACTTATTTTAACATCATGGAAGGTTATGCAACATATGGGAATCCATTAATTCTATTGGTGTTAGTAATTTCACATCACCTCCACCATAATGGCTAAGACTTCTACTAAATATGGAATGAAGTCAAGAGAAAATTGCTAAATATGGCAACACTGTCCCTTAGACATTTTTCTAGCCCTAAAGGACATGAGTAAATGGTTATTTGGATTAGCATAGGTAAAATCAACAAGAAAACTAGCACACCCATTGATTACTAAAATAAGAGGATAATACATATTGGTAGTGACTTTTGAAGCACTAAATACTTGGAATAATCCTATAGTAAGTTCATATCTTTAACAAGTCATTAATGCTAGGAAATTGGAGGGTCTATAATTATCCAATGATCTATAAAGCATCAATAATCTATACCATAATGAGTATTTGTAGAAATCCAATGATATATAATTGGAGGATCCACAACAAACCAAGGATTTGTAGTAGACTAAAAGTGTTACATGGTTGATGAAAAGAATTCCTAGCTAAGCAAACCAAAAGTATTCATGCTAGTATCTACCACTTTTAGTTTTCCTAGTAGATAGGGAGATTGAAAATAGTAAAAATCATCCAGGAGAATGATGTTATACAACAATCATGGTTCTTAAGAAGGATACAAAACAATGGTTCTATGATGAATTTTAAAATATAGAAGAACATTGAGTTACAATCAAACGAAATATTTGAGCAATCTAAATAGACATGGATATATTTTTCATGGGTAAAATAGATAGATGAAATATTAAAAGGAGATGATTTCCTCACAATAAATGTTTTATGCTTCCCTTTTATCATTATCATATTCCAACAAGATGGGTATAGATAAGATATATCTAAATGTGCCCAAAAGGGAATTTTATATATATATATATATATATCTATGTATATATATATATACCTGAATGTAGGCATTTTTGAAGTAGAATTATTTAGAAAAATGCCTTCAGGCTCCATCACATGAATGTATTATTTATCGACGCATTTCAAACTAACTAATGTGGTTCATCATCATGACGAAAATATGGAGAAATTTTGATCCAACAAGGGTATCTAAAGAACAAAAATGCCAAAAACAATGACCGTTAGAAGAAATAATAAAAATTACTCAATTAACCGTTAAGAAATAATAATAAAGTAATATACACAAACATTATACTTATTTATAATATTCATAAAAATGAATTAAGGGAATAATCATAATAAAAAAGGGATAAGAAAGTGTTAAGGATAATTAAGAAAAAATGAATACAAATATAAATAAATAATATATTAATACCTTAGAATAAATATTAACGGTGATATTATTAAAAATGGGATAAGATGATAATTAGGATAAAAATAAGGAAAAATATAGTATTAAGGATAATTATAAAAATAACTCTAAATTTGCAGTTGTTAATGAATTCAGACTGAAAAAAATAGACACCAATTTCCTCTACTCAATTTGCAGAAGGGAAAACATACAATAGAAACACCTACAATCATTCAATCACAATGAACACATTACTTTTACTAGGGAATCCAACTGAGAAAATTGCCTCCTCTATTTGTATTATATCAGATGATAAAATTGATCTATTACAATGATATATTCAATACTTGAAGCTCAACCTGCACTGCAATACTAATCTCCTTCTCCTGAGTATGCTCTGGAAAATACTTAGCCAAATCTAGGCCTCCTTCTCCTCCTATCTCCTTGCGCAATTCCTGAGGAAATTAGATCCTAAAGAATAGGAAAAGCTTCTATTTGCTTGCGCAATTCCCAAGAGAAAATCCTCACTTACTACATGCAAACACTGTACACTCACTAGTATACAATAATGATTACATTGATGCATTTTTCCTCCACTCAACTAGGCAATTCGAATTACATGCATGACTAGGGATATTTTTAGTAAATTGACTAGTTAACTGAGAGATGAGTGAGTTAATAGCAATTACAACTACTCAACGGAACTCCTATTGACTTTATTTATGACTAGATCTCAGATAATTGAGTTTCACTAACTATAACTCCACTAGACTGCTAGATCTTAGTAATCAACTCATGCACAACTTTACGTCTTACCCACAAACTCGAATTGACTAACTTCACAAGTTACTTGGCCATGTCACTCCTGCTAACTGAAACTCAAGTCATCCTGCTAATGTGGAAATTTGAATTTCTTCATTTGACTAAGGCACGATTCAAATGAAGCCTTTTCTTGCTACAATTTAACATTCCCTCTTAGCATGAAAAGGGTTCTAAACAACCCCAATGCTACTCCTATGGAACTCGAACTTGCCTCTTAACAAAGTGTTTGTCAAGATATATGCATCCTGTTTTTCTGTAGAAATGTACTGTAACATTAAAATCCTCCTCTGCACATAATCTCTCAAATGATGGTACATGATGTCTATATGCTTGGACCTATCATGAAACACTTGATTTTCAGATAGGTTTATACAACTCTGATTGTCACAGTGGATCAATGTCGGCTCCATCCCCTAACTGAAGATACCAATTAAGATCTTCCTCATCCAAGTAGCCTCGCATATTACTTGAATGACATCCATATACTTGGCCTTTGTTGAGTTGAGTGCTACATATCTTCGTTTCCTGTTGTTCCAAGAAACTGTTGCTGACCAAAAATTGAAGACTACTCTCGATGTTCTCTTCCTATCTGAGGGGATCCCTTCCCAATCTACATATGTGAAGCCTTGGAGCTTCACTCCATCAGTTTGCTTGTACCATAAACCAAAATTTGTTGTTCCTCTGAGGTATCTCAAAACATGTTTTGCTTCTTTCCAATGAAGCTTGGTAGGTTCCACCATAAATTGACTAAGCTAATTAACCAAGCACAAGGTGCTTACTTAAGACCATAGAGGATTCTTAAGCCTACACAAATGTTTCTCCCTATCAAACATATCTATTGGGTGCAGTATAGGGTATATTAATGGACCAACATTTAATTCTTAATTTGAAATCTATGGACTTTGAGGCACAACACTGAAAATGCCAGAGAGAGACTTCAGCAACCTACAAAACAATACCCTAGTCTACCTGCTCATACCTTGAGTTCTTTCACTTAATCAATCCCTACTCTAATCTTGCACTCAAACACATTCGTTAAAATTGAAACCATAAATACTAATCCTCCAATCTACCAACATTGGAAGAAAATCCTAATTATTAATAATAAAAGAGAAAAACCATAATTACTTGCAATCAACAAGCAAACCCTAGTTGTTGATCAATCTAGAAAACATGTGCATCGACCAAGCGAATGTAAAGAATATATTTTCAACTACAAAACACAAATATGTAGATCCTAGACAATACAAGCTTTGCTAATGCCAAGCAGGACCCTCAACTCAAAATAAAATCTCTATTGAAATTCCTAAATTCAATCCTCTTTTCCTTTCAACTCTATGTACAATAAAAAAAATATTAAAATCACTCTACTTTGAATGTAAACAGAAGCTGAAAAGATAATTCAAATCTGCCTTCAAATATCATCGAATAAATCATCTATAGAAAAAATTATTGTGTGCAAGCCAAAGACAACTTCCATGTGTTCAAGTAAAATTCACCTCACTCAAAATGTTGTCATTCCTAAACTTCAACACAAAACTCAATCAAAAATTCTCCTCAAACCAATCTTGGGAAATAAAAATCCACAATGATCCCACTCTTACAAAATAACTATTGGAACAAAAGAATTTTATATCAATGTTGGAGACAAAGTATTCCATCAAAAATATTATCCAATAAACATATGAATCTTGATTTATTTTTTATTATAAGTTCTTACACTTAGTGTAAATCACGAGTGCATGATCTCACAAATCTAAGTCACTGAGTAATTGTTAATTTTTCATAGGGCTATTTTTTTTTTCTTTGATAATTGCATTTCTTCATTAGCACATTAAGTTCGCCCCATAAAATCATAACATTATTCAGTAGCATATGCAACTATGTATAAAGAACAATATCATCATCATTAATGAATCGGAACATAAAGGAACAATAGAAGAAAATCATTCACACATATAGATGCAAGGATTGGTTGGAGACCAAGGAAAAACCCATTATGGGGAAAACCCTTTCAAATTATTCTTCTTATTAGATCGTCAACAAATGATTCAGCAAAAGGGAGTACAATGATCCAGATCTTCATATATGCAACTAACCAACAAAAACAACTACAACATCCACAAATGAACCCAACAAATATTATACTCAAAAATCTGATTCTGAAGTCTATAATGGATTGTCATTATCTGTAATCAGCTGTTGAACCCTATGGTCACTGATTGACATCTTCAAACAACTGATATTACATCATTTAAGTCTTTCTCTAATTGAGGAGGAGACATGTGAGCGACTATAGCAGCCCAGCCACACCTTGAATTATGGCATACAGGTGATTGGGGTCTGTAACCAAGATTATGAAACCCTAACTCCCAAACGCATGGATGGAGAGTTGTTCATGCAACTGGAAGGATCCAGTCACACATATGGGCTTTTTTGTGAGCAACTATGTTCGACTTCACCTTGTGTTGTTCTTACGACTATGGCCCAAAACCCTAAAATTGAGATGTGAGCTTCGGACCTTGCAATTTCACCAAAGAGCGAACATGTTCCTCCGCAGATGATCCTCATACCTATGCAAGCAAAAAACGAGGATAGAATAGTGTCTCACGATATATGTCAAAATGAGATAAAGGTCACTTGTATTTATAGCCTTCCAAGGGTGTCCACTTTTCTTTAGGTTCGACCTTGTCAAATGTGCACACGTGGTGTTTTCTTCATAAGTACACTTTCTCTTATCCTTTTTTAGTGATCTTTAGATCGATATTGGTCCTCTCAAAAAGAGGAATTCAATGCAATCATCCTATCCATTAGGTGATCTATATAAAGTGGAATTTTACTGCAGTTGCATATTTTAACACTCCCTCTCAACTAGGGAGAATTCCACCTGCATCATGCCATGTGTATCCTGTCATCAAATCATATCCAGTCTCAAGTATCCAATCATTTAGTATCATCACTATGCATCTCAATTCATCTCTTGCTCATTATTTATTATCTCTTGATTGTCCCTGCTCATATGCTGAATATTCTCAAATCTAAAAGAAGAAGAATTTTTCATCGTAGGGGATCCTAAGCTACCACCCTCTATTAATCAAGATACTACCCATAATCTTTGTCAGCGGGATACTACTCGGAATCTCTACCACTAGGCTACTACCCGAGAATATCGGTGGGGAGTAAAATATATGACCTACATCATCATAGGAGATCATATCATCAGGGAGCATATCTCAACTTGGAACAATATCAGGGAGCACATCTCGACTCAAAACCTCATGGGGGAGCTACTACTGTCAGGCCAAGAGGTAACTCCATGACTTAATTATGTTTTTTCATTAACATGGAACATGAATATATACATGGAGAGGGAGACCATTGGGATTCATCTCCCAATGTATCTTTGTCTTCCAATTCCCTTTATTTTCATATTTACATGGATTTACCAAATCCCAAAGATTAGGTGTCAGCATTCCCCCCCTTAATCTGGAGGGATGTTGGTGAGTCCAAGCATCATTCTGAATCTTTCGAACTTTTCTCTTCTAATTTCTTTGGTGAAGATGTATGTGATCTACTCATTTGTGGAACAATGGTGTAGGTGGATTTTCTTGGCATCAACATGATGTCGAATCAAATGATATTTTGTATCAATGTGTTTCATTTGATCATGAAACTTTAGGTTCTTGGCCAAATTTATTGAAGAAGTGTTTTCAATCAAGAGAGGAGTTGAATGCACTTGTTTCTCCTACAAATCTTACAGAAATTTCCTGAGCCACACATTTTCTTTTGTTGCTTTAGCTGCTGCCACATATTCTGCCTCAGTTATGGAATCTGCTGGAACTAATTGTTTGCATGATCTCCAGGAGATAGCTCCTAATCCAAGACTCCTAACATAACATGAAGTAGACACCCCAGTTTCTTTATCTCCGTCGAAGTTTGAATCAGAGTATTCTATCAAGATGAAGTTTCCCATGTTTGTATACTTATGTCCAAAGTATTGAGTTCCCTTCAAGTACTTTAGAACTCTTTTTGCAGTAGACCAATGTCCCTCACAAGGCTTTTGCATAAACCTGGTGAGGATTCCAACAACAGACGAAATGTCTAGTCTGTTAGTAGTTAAGTAGTTGAGACTTCCTATGAGTTGTCTATACTTTGTTGCATCCTCAAATTCTTTTCCTTCAATGGATGTGAGATTTAAGTTATGTTCCATTGGGGTAGTCAAAGTTCACACTTAGCCATGCCAAACCTATTCAACAAATCTCCAATTTACTTCTTCTAAGAGAGGAATATAAACTTCAGATGTTGGGTTACTTCAATACCAAGATAGTAGTGAACATAGTCCAAATTTCTCATTTCAAAACCTTTCCTCAATTCCTTCTTTATGGATGCAATGTATCTCTCATTGTTCCCTACCATCAGAATATCATTTACATACACCATAAGATATACAATTGTTTTGCCAACTTTCTTGACAAAAAAGTTGCATCATCAAGATCATAATGTTTGAATTTGAGTTTCAGAAGATGCTTAGTTAACTTCTTGTACTAGGATCTCGGTGCTTGCTTGAGAACATACAAGGATTTACAAGCTTGCATACTTTATGTTCCTAGTCCTTCACAACAAATCCTTCTGGTTGGGACATAAAAAAATTGTCTTTCATATCTCCTTTCAAGAAAGTAGTTTTTACATCCATTTGATGGACTTTCCAACTGTTCTATGCTGCCAAGGAAAAGAGCGTCTAGGTGGTAGCCCATTTTATTTTGGGGGGAAATTTCTCCTCATAGTCAAACTCTTCCTTCTATGCAAAACATTTTGCCACAAGCCTAGCTTTATGCTTGTTAAGTGAGCCATCTGCTTTATACTTGTTTTTGAAGTCCCACTTGTAGCCAATTGGTTTGATTACCAATGGAGGATCAACCAGCTTCCATGTGCCATTCTTTATCAAAGCATCATATTATTTCTACGTTGCTTCTTTCCATTCATCAAGAGAAGTGACTTCTTTGAAGGAATTTGGTTCACAATCATAAGAAACATGCATATCAACAAGTGAATCAGAATCATCTATATCACCTCCATTTTGTCTTTGATCAGCCTCATCATTGGGTAATTATATGGGCCTTAATTCACCTCCTAGATTAGTCAAACCAACTATTCTCACAACTTATTGCATACTTTTGATTATATTTTGTTTATGAGATGAGTTAGAGTTAGATATTTTTCTTTATGGTCTAATGTGCATTTAATGCAGGATTAAAGGATAAAAACAAGGAATTTTGGCAAAGACTTGGTCAAAACTAAAATGGGACAAGGGAGAGGAATTATAGGAGGTAAATCCTCCTCATTTAATACCCCCCATTCAAATATTTCTCCATCATCTCAGAGTGCAAACAGCCAAATCATGAGGACTAGAAGGTAGCCGAGAAAATGAAAGTCAAAGCACCAGTTTATCTCGAGTTTGGGAGCCAAGCCTCCCTAATTTTAAGGAAGTCGTTTGAGACTTCAAATGTATAAGTAGATAGGACTAGGACCTCATTAGGATTGGGATATTTGATTGTAAACTTTACTCTATTTTTGAGTTGCAAGTCTTGTGACAGTTTTTTATGTAATCCATTGTTTTTTATAATAAGAATGAGTTTTGTTTTGAGCCAGCACTGAGTTAACTCAGAGGGCTAAATCTCTTGGGTTAGGGCCCAACCCTAGCAGCCAAGGCTCCTCTTTATTTTACATGTATGCTAGCATAGATTCATGGTTTAATCGTTCATTTCTTAAGTAGCCATATTTCCATTACAACATTGTAGAATAGATTGGTTGTCTTTTAGTTTGCTTCCATTTGTGCCTTCTTTCAGTTAGCAGGTTGTCAAGGAGAAAAATATCACCATAAGGTTGTCGACAGGTGTCTCAACCTCACCTCCTCCCTCTGGGACCATGACTTGAGGAAGAGACCCTTTAGTAACCCCAAAAATGCAGGTTTCTAGTTATCACGTGAGCTTTGGAGTTTGTTGTCTTGATTAAATACTTGGTTCATTTCATCGTCATCTTTCTCCATCACTCTCTTTTTGTAATAGGATCTCATGCATATTCTCATTTCCTATAGCATGAAATGCTTGAGTGGAAGCTAATAAATCACGTGTTAATTGGATTATGCCCGTAGATCTCTTTACCATCTGATCCACAACAAACTTGACCAATCATCGTTAAGCCGCGTGTCACATAGCCGACGTATTCATTTCAACATTTGACTTTATGTGCTCCAAATCTCCACTGTCGAACTGCTTCACTTAATCCAATGGCTATCACATCACCCGGTCACCAACTAGCTTGACCGATCTCCACCATTGATCAATCCCACACGATCCAACGACTATCGCGCAATCTCACGCGAATTCTTGCACGACCGATATCTGCCTGAGAGCACACAAGAAAAGTGGTTTTCTTGTGCCATGTGTCACTCACTTAGGCTAATCGCATAAAATTTAGAAATTTTGCTTACATCTTTGAGGGCGCGCGAGAAACTACTTACAACCTACGAAAACCTGCTCCATCATTTCGCATGTTTCCACCCTTCTATCGACACGTGACTTGATGTGATCCATCTGTCTAATGACTTCATCACCCATGATAAGATCTCCGCCATTTATCTCCCGTTAATATTGTTCGTCCATCTATTGACTTAACCTCATGTTGTGCTATACAACAACCCTCCCCATTTCAAAATTTTTCATAAAGACTTTAATAAGAAATGGGTCCCCTTTAGAATATAAATAAAATCAATAAAACGTTTGAAAATAAATTTTTATAATAGGTCATATAAAATTTTGCTTTTAGGGTATGTTAAATCGTAATCGCAATTTCCAAAACTTTTGAACTTATGAAAGTCCTTTTAAGAAAATCCGATCCGATTTGAGTCATAATAAAATATTATCGTAAAAGTCTTTATCAAAGGAAATAATTATAAAAACAAATTGTCACATCACGCACATCCTTTATCTCAATGGTGGACTTAAAGTGTTCATTTGAGATTCACCGATGCGATAACTCTATCAGAAATCGCATATCGCTACTCGTTAAGAAAACGTCCCAAGTGTTCCATGGAAAACCTCCAATGTGATAAGCCGATTGCAATCATGCATCGCTAAAATCATAAGACACATCTAAAAAATTCCTTTGAAATATTCTGATGCGATTTCATTATCGTATAGCGCGCTTTTGATAAAGGTAAAATATGAAGTATTGTGAACATGTGCAGTTTAAAGTTATAAATCAGTTATAAAGAAAATTTAAGTGATTTATCAATTTTAAAGCATGTCGCTTCCCCATGCTAGCTTAGCACTGATCGCAAGTGTAACCACGCAGAGGAATCATTTAAGCATGGCACTTGTAACTCCCAATCTGCGATATGTGATTATCACTAATCGTCGATCGGAAAAGTCACGATACCCATTCTAAAAAGGACCGTTATAAATTTGTGATGCAACATACCATCATGACATTAAAGTTTCACATTGGAAGTTACAGGGAGATCATTAAAAAGCAGTTATGGTTGAATCCTTCAAGGATTTCATCCGTTATGGCTTAATATATCATAGATCCGCAACATCTATTATGCTTAATTGTTGTTAGTCTTCTACGTTGTGTATTAGCATTTAACAAGTTTTTTCCACTGTTACGTCCATCTGTTTCATTTTGCAAAGAAAATTTGAAATCATTAGTCCAGCAAAAATTTCTACGAAATCTTAGAAAGCAAAGGTCCCCATCATAGTGAAAGATGAACTAGCAAAGTTGGTACTGATAGCTAATACTACCTGTTCAGGCCTTGGCAAGACTTCATGGGAGGGCTTATATAATCTACTTGAAGCTGAGGAGCCAACTGTAATTAAATAAGAAATAGGAATGACTGATTCAAGTGATAAATCAGAAAATACTCTCAGGAATTTAGCCAGCTCCTTCCTCCACAAAATAGCAGCCCATGCAAAAGTGTTACCATACAATGACCTAGTGAGATGTGTAATAGAGAGTATCAACATAACTGACAGAGCATTCTTTATAGTCGAAGGAAGGATGTTCAGGACATTCAAACCAGAAGATGTCAAGAAGATGTATCATTTGCCAAACCCCCATAAACATTACAACAAGGCATTTTTAGAAGCTTTCGCCAAGGAGAACGATGTAGAATCAAACCCTATCAAGTAATGGAGACATTTCCCAAACAAGAATAAGCATGAATCTTCTGGTATGTACTCCGTGGACTCCTTAGCAACTCCCTATTGCTATGTTGGTGCTATGATATGTAGACTCTTTGGAGCCTTTGATTCAGCTAGATTTTCCATAGAAATGGTGCCTTTAATGGAAGCATCAATTAATTATTTTGTCATGGATTGGGCAACCATTTTGTTAGATAAAATGGCCAACGAAATCCTTGATTATAGAACAAATAGGTATGTAACTACCCAGATAATACCCCCATTCTATATGAGTGCCTACATTATGGATACCATCTATTTCAATTCTGACTTCCCCATTTTAGGTTGGAAATGGACTCCTCAAGACCTAACTCCTATTCACATTTATCATAAATATTTGTGGAAGGTCCATTATAAAGATCATACATATAGAATTTGCCATGGTTTTGTTTTACCTGTCCATCAGACCATATTCAATAGACCTGCTCCTCGGTTATTCGATGAGGCCAGCATTGACCTAACATTAATCAGCAGTTGGTTCGGTGAAGAAAAGTTCACCTATGTCAGACTTTTTGGTAGCCTCACAGATCCACATGTTCTCCCATCATACATTCCTGATAAGCTATTTCACACTAAGCCATGCCAAACCTATTCAACAAATCTCCAATTTACTTCTTCTAAGAGAGGACTATAAACTTCAGATGTTGGGTTACTTCAATACCAAGATAGTAGTGAACATAGTCCAAATTTTTCATTTCAAAACCTTTCCTCAATTCCTTCTTTATGGATGCAATGTATCTCTCATTGTTCCCTGCCATCAGAAGATCATCTACATACACCATAAGATATACAATTGTTTTGCCAACTTTCTTGACAAACAAAGTTGCATCATCAAGATCATAATGTTTGAATTTGAGTTTCAGAAGATGCTTAGTTAACTTCTTGTACTAGGATCTCAGTGCTTGCTTGAGGCCATACAAGGATTTACAAGCTTGCATACTTTATGTTCCTAGCCCTTCACAACAAATCCTTCTGGTTGGGACATAAAAAAATTGTCTTTCATATCTCCTTTCAAGAAAGCAGTTTTTACATCCATTTGATGGACTTTCCAACTATTCTATGCTGCCAAGGAAAAGAGCGTCTGGGTGGTAGCCCATTTTATTTTGGGGGGAAATTTCTCCTCATAGTCAAACTCTTCCTTCTATGCAAAATTTTTTTCCACAAACCTAGCTTTATGCTTGTTAAGTGAGCCATCTGCTTTATACTTGTTTTTGAAGACCCACTTGTAGCCAATTGGTTTGGTTCGCAATGGAGGATCAACTAGCTTCCATGTGCCATTCTTTATCAAAGCATCATATTATTTCTACGTTGCTTCTTTCCATTCATCATGAGAAGCGACTTCTTTGAAGGAATTTGGTTCACAATCATAAGAAACATGCATATCAACAAGTGAATCTGAATCATCTATATCACCTCCATTTTGTCTTTGATGAGCCTCATCATTGAGTAATTATATGGGCCTTAATTCACCTCCTAGCTTAGTCAAACCAACTATTCTCACAACTTATTGCATACTTTTGATTATATTTTGTTTATGAGATGAGTTAGAGTTAGATATTTTTCTTTATGGTCTAATGTGCATTTAATGTAGGATTAAAGGATAAAAACAAGGAATTTTGGCAAAGACCTTGGTCAAAACTCAAATGGGACAAGGGAGAGGAATTATAGGAGGTAAATCCTCCTCATTTAATACCCCCCATTCAAATATTTCTCCATCATCTCAGAGTGCAAATAGCCAAATCATGAGGACTAGAAGGTAGCCGAGAAAATGAAAGTCAAAGCACCAGTTTATCTCGAGTTTGGGAGCCAAGCCTCCCTAATTTTAAGGAAGTCATTCAAGACTTCAAATGTATAAGTAGATAGGACTAGGAACTCATTAGGATTGGGATATTTGATTGTAAACTTTACTCTGTTTTTGAGTTACAATCTTGTGACAGTTTTTGATGTAATCCATAATTTTTTATAATAAGAATGAGTTTTGTTTTGAGCCAGCACTGAGTTAACTCAGAGGGCTAAATCTCTTAGGTTAGGGCCCAACCCTAGCAGCCAAGGCTCCTCTTTATTTTACATGTATGCTAGCATAGATTCATGGTTTAATCGTTCATTTGCTTAAGTAGCCGTATTTCCATTACAACATTGTAGAATAGATTGGTTGTCTTTTAGTTTGCTTCCATTTGTGCCTTCTTTCAGTTAGCAGGTTGTCAAGGAGAAAAATATCACCATAAGGTTGTCGACAGGTGTCTCAACCTCACCTCCTCCCTCTGGGACCATGACTTGAGGAAGAGACCCTTTAGTAACCCCAAAAATGCAGATTTCTAGTTATCACATGAGCTTTGGAGTTTGTTGTCTTGATTAAATACTTGGTTCATTTCATCGTCATCTTTCTCCATCACTCTCTTTTTGTAATATGATCTCATGCATATTCTCATTTCCTATAGCATGAAATGCTTGAGTGGAAGCTAATAAATCACGTGTTAATCGGATTATGCCCGTAGATCTCTTTACCATCTGATCCACAACAAACCTGACCAATCATCGTTAAACCGCGTGTCACATAGCCGACGTATTCATTTCAACATTTGACTTTATGCGCTCCAAATCTCCACTGTCGAACTGCTTCACTTAATCCAATGGCTATCACATCACCCGGTCACCAACTAGCTTGACCGATCTCCACCATTGATCAATCCCGCACGATCCAACAGCTATCGCACAATCTCACGCGAATTCTTGAACGACCGATATCTGCCTGAGAGCACATGAGAAAAGTGGTTTTCTTGTGCTACGTGTCACTCACTTAGGCTAATCGCATAAAATTTAGAAATTTTGCTTACATCTTTAAGGGCGCGCGAGAAACTACTTACAACCTATGAAAACCTGCTCCATCATTTCACATGTTTTCCACCCTTCTATTGACACGTGACTTGATGTGATCCATCTGTCTATTGACTTCATCACCCACGATAAGATCTCCGCCATTCATCTCCCGTTAATATTGTTCGTCCATCTATTGACTTAACCTCCTGTTGTGCTATACAACAACCCTCCCCATTTCAAAATTTTTCATAAAAGACTTTAATAAGAAATGGGTCCCCTTTAGAATATAAATAAAATCAATAAAACGTTTGAAAATAAATTTTTATAATAGGTCATATAAAATTTTTCTTCTGGGTATGTTAAATTGTAATCGCAATTTTGCAAAACTTTTGAACCTATGAAAGTCCTTTTAAGAAAATCCGATCCGATTTGAGTCATAATAAAATATTATCGTAAAAGCCTTTATCAAAGGAAATAATTATAAAAACAAATTGTCACATCACGCACATCCTTTATCTCAATGGTGGAATTAAAGTGTTCATTTGAGATTCACCGATGCGATAACTCTATCGGAAATCGCATATCGCTACTCGTTAAGAAAACGTCCCAAGTGTTCCATGGAAAACCTCCAATGTGATAAGCCGATTGCAATCACGCATTGCTAAAATCATAAGACACATCTGAAAATTCCTTTGAAATATTCTGATGCGATTTCATTATCGTATAGCGCGCTTTCGATAAAGGTAAAATATGAAGTATTGTGAACATGTGTGGTTTAAAGTTATAAGTCAGTTATAAAGAAAATTTAAGTGATTTATCAATTTTAAAGCATGTCGCCTCCCCATGCCAGCTTAGCACTGATCGCAAGTGCAACCACGCAGAGGAATCATTTAAGCATGGCACTTGTAACTCCCAATCTGCGATATGTGATTATCACTAGTCACCGATTGGAAAAGTCACGATACCCATTCTAAAAAGGACCGTTATAAATTTTTGATGCAACATACCATCACGGCATTAAAGTTTCACATTGGAAGTTACAGGGAGATCATTAAAAAGCAGTTATGGTTGAATCCTTCAAGGATTTCATCCGTTGTGGCTTAATATATCATAGATCTGTAGCATCTATTACGCTTAATTGTTGTTAGTCTTCTATGTTGTGTATTAGCATTTAACAAGTTTTTTCCACTGTTACGTCCATCTGTTTCATTTTGAAAAGAAAATCTGAAATCATTAGTCCAGCAAAAATTTCTACGAAATCTTAGAAAGCAAAGGTCCCCGTCATAGTGAAAGATGAACTAGCAAAGTTGGTACTGATAGCTAATACTACCTGTTTAGGCCTTGGCAAGACTTCATGGGAGGGCTTATATAATCTACTTGAAGCCGAGGAGCCAACCATAATTAAATAAGAAATAGGAATGACTGATTCAAGTGATAAATCATAAAATACTCTTAGGAATTTAGCCAGCTCCTTCCTCCACAAAATAGTAGCCCATGAAAAAGTGTTACCATACAATGACCTAGTGAGATGGGTAATAGAGAGTATCAACATAACCGACAGAGCACTCTTTATACCCGAAGGAAGGATGTTCAGGACATTCAAGCCAGAAGATGTCAAGAAGATGTATCATTTTGCAAACCCCCATAAACATTACAACCAGGCATTTTTAGAAGCTTTCGCCAAGGAGAACAATGTAGAATCAGACCCTATCAAGTAATGGAGACATTTCCCAAACAAGCATAAGCATGAATCTTCTAGTATGTACTCCGTGGACTCCTTAGCAACTCCCTATTGCTATGTTGGTGCTATGATATGTAGACTCTTTGGAGCCTCTGATTTAGCTAGATTTTCCATAGAAATGGTGCCTTTAATGGAAGCAGCAATTAATTATTTTGTCATGGATTGGGCAACCATTTTGTCAGATAAAATGGCCAACGAAATCCTCGATTATAGAACAAATAGGTATGTAACTACCCGGATAATACCCCCATTCTATATGAGTGCCTACATTATGGATACCATCTATTTCAATTCTGACTTGCCCATTCTAGGTTGGAAATGGACTCCTCAAGACCTAACTCCTATTCACATTTATCATAAATATTTGTGGAAGGTCCATTATAAAGATCATACATATAGAATTTGCCATGGTTTTGTTTTACCTGTCCATCATACCATATTCAATAGACCTGCTCCTCAGTTATTCGATGAGGCCAGCATTGACCTAACATTAATCAGCCGTTGGTTTGGTGAAGAAAAGTTCACCTATGTCAGACTTTTTGGTAGCCTCACAGATCCACATGTTCTCCCATCATACATTCTTGATAAGCTATTGGCTATAGAAATAGCTTACCAGATAATGGAACAAGGAATGTCTAGGAACCTCAAAGAGTCCAAGAAACAAATGTGGCCTACATTTCCCCTCTGTTGTGGTACTTACTCACTACATTATTTCAAACATGCCGAGAAAGAAACAAATAAGATAAAAATTCTAAAGTTAGCAGTCATCCCTAAGAGATTGTATGACCCAAACGAAGTGGCTTACAACTTTACCAGTCAAGTGAAACTTGCCAAATTTGAACATGAGAAAGATGACTATGATGACTTGTTCACTTCAACTGAGTCATTCTCATAGGTAAAACATCTAGTAGGGATCAAATTGGGAGCAAGGGAGATAGATAAATTTATGCAGTTCAGGACACAGAGGTTACAAACACTACCTCTAGATTTATTAAAAAATACCCCTATGGTGCAGCAAGAAATCCACAGTGAAGAACACACCACTAAGGAGATTCCCGAAAAGGAGCAGACAAAGGAAAAGACCAACGAGCTCCTAGATACCAATGTGCATATTGATGCAAACTTAATCAAGGAATGGGAGCAATTCGATCAGTAGATCAAGAACTAGAATGACTCCCAAAACATCAATATACCAAAATCACCTGTAACACAGCAGCCTATTGCTACTAGTATTACAATTGAAGGGGCAGTTGGCACAGTTAACACTCAGAATGATATTGAAATAATTCTAGAGAATCCTTCCGAAGAGATTGTATTGAAGGTTGAGGAAATACCACCCCTGGATGTATTTTACAGTCCAAAGAATAAGGTTGTGGTCAAAAGACAAAGGAAAAAAGAGGAAAATTGACTAGGGACCATTCTCAACTCCTCAAGCTGAACGTATGAAAGTGGTATGGAAAGACTCAGAAGTTAATCCTTCTAAGGATTTAACTAAATTATCTCAATATGCAGGTGCCTATATAGCCACTATAATGGACAAGGCCTCCGAAGTTAGCCAATTGATAAAAGAAAAGGATCTAAGGATCACCCAACTTGAAGAGTGAACGGCAGCGGAACAACAAAAGATCAGTTAGCTTGAGCGACATCTAGCAGAGAAAAAACAGCGAAATGAGAAACTAAAAGAACAGTTAAATCTAGAGAAACAAAAGATTGATCAGCAAGCTCTCCAGAAATAACAAAAGTTGTCTCAAGAACTCAGCAAGCTTCAAGTGACACTTCAACAGGAAAACAAGGCCAAAGAAGAAAAAATCACACAACTACAATTATAGATAGAGAAATTCAAAGGTTATCCAAGCATCGATGAATTCAAGAAAGAAGCCCTGGAAGTGACTAAAACCTTATCTCGGCAACTGAATATCCTTTGCCATAAAATATCATTGGTTGACCCATTATGCATCATCATTGCATCACTCATTGAATAGGCAGTTGACACTAGGTTGGAATTTGAAAACCCAGATGGTAAGGTCACAATATTTCTCTCTTGGAAAAGTACACAAGAAGGCATGGCTGCTAATCTACCAAAAATCCAAGAATCGCACAAAGAAGACTTGTTTTCAGAGTGGCAATCACAGTTAATAAAGGCCGAAAGAGCTACTTCCAGAGCCAGGGCTACAATGAACAGTGTGATGAAGTTGGTAAATGATAGCTTATATGGAGCTAAATTGATCTCCAATTTCTCCCCAGGAAAGCCCCCGAAGGAAAAAGCGCTAGAAAATCAATGGAGAAAGGATCTGGCCAGCAAAGAAGAACAAATCCGCAAATTATAAAACTTGACTTGGGATGCATTTTGGTTCTTCCTAGTCAAGCCGCACAGCTAGCAGATGGACACCAAATGCCCTGCCAACGCTGTCAATCGCATGGTTCCCGAGCTGTTAGATGCCACATACACCATTCAACTACATTCTAGGTAGAGTCATCCTCCGAAGATTCATGAAATGCTCTCAGTTTGTCAGTTGCAAGTGTAAGAGAAGGAGTAGATACAATGAATCATTTCAAAGGCTATCGCACTATTATTTTCATAAATCAAATCCTAGACTTTCATGTTTGCAATTTTAACATCTCAAAGTGATTTTTATTGACTGTTAGTTTTTATTTTATTATTTAAACCCTTTCATGTCTTTGAATAAGGGATCCTCAATTTGCATAAAACTTGACTTGAGAAGTTACACTTCTGTACTTCTGAATATATTTTTATCAGTAGTGGATCAAGGTTCTACATTTTTGTGAAGAAACGTTTTCAAGACCTGTACTTTTGTATCTCCTAGAAGTTATCTCAAATAAGAAAGTGGAATTGGAGTGTTGTTTGCATTGGAAGGATTCAAATGCATGCTGTATTTCTATCACTGTTCTTTTGTCTTGTTTCCTTATGTGATGAAGCATTCCTTTTAAAAGTTGCTATTGTTGATGTATGTATGCTCTTCAAATAATTCTTTATCATGTCATTTCTGAAGATTTAGAATTGTTATACTTTAAATATATATGTCAGCGATATACATTGTTATGAATGTGATATGTTTTATTTATAATTACTTTGTTTAATTTCTTATACAAAGTAAACATTATATATGAATGCATATTTCTATCGATCAGTAATTCATCTATATGATTATTTGTCTGTTAGAAATAATCAGAAATCGCATTGTTTATACATTATCCAGGTTAGATAAGTATATTTGTATATTTTTGAGTTATAGGTTAAAGCACTTATCATCTTTATTATACCTTATAAAACAATCATCCATCAAACCATTCATTATATGGGAAACCGGTACCATATTATCCAGTCGGAGCCACCACACCAAATGGAAAAGGAGTTGTACTAAGGTCTGGATCGAGTGGTTATCCCCAATGTTGGTGCTAGAATTTTAGAGGCATCAACATTTTTGGCGCTAGAAGGAGGGCATGAACTGTGAATGGCAAGTGAATCAAAATCCATAAGCCATTCTAAGAGTAAAACTCCCTCACCATCTCCTCCAACTTCTCCTTCGCATTCTAAATTTTCTATTTTTAATCGAGAAGTTGAAAAGGAAAATACAACACCCCCTGCTGAAAACTTAAACACACCTGACAATTCTTCTCTTGAACCCCCTGAGGTACAGTCCTTGATTCATAAACTTCAAGGGTTTTCGATATCCCAAGAAAAGTCGTAGTTATCCCAAGGTAGTGTGACCTCATAATATATTCCATCCTAGCCTCTTACTAGAGCACAGAGTGAAAAGCTTGGTATTCCACCAACTGAATTTCCTCTGCCAAGTCGAAAAAGAGCTAGGAAGACACCTTTAGAGTCTGACAGTGAGATTCTTTCCTCATCATCATCCATTCCATCTAAACCATTGCAAAGTCATCCATCTGTTCCACAACTCCAAATCATAGCCAAAAAGGGTACAGGTACTCCAACATCCTCTACCCAATCACTTTCAGCTTCCTCATCACCTTCTTCTACCGTTAGCACAACAATTGTGCAACCTCAACCAAGGCCATGGACCAATCCAGGAGCTGTCACAATTCCTGTACCTTTGAGTCAATTACCAACCCATCCTGAAAAATGGTTACCAAAATTTAATCCTAACATTGGTATATTAGTAGAAGAACATATAAACAATTTCATGTTGCCAATAAACTTGAATGGGGTAATAGAAGAAGACGTTGTTGTTAGACTATTTCCATATACTTTACAAGGAGCAACTGGATCATGGTATTTTTCATTACCACCAGGATCCATCAATAGTTGGGATGCTTTTTAAGAGCAATTTTTAACCAATTTTGGAGACGATAGGTCCATAGCGACTTTGATTAATGACCTCTCCAATCTGAAATCTGAATCAAAGGAACCCATCATAGATTTCAACTCCCAATTTAATAAATTGCTGAATAAAATTCCTGCAACATCCAAGCCTAGTGAAGAAGTCTGAAGTGAATGGTATATTTCTGCCTTGCCTTCAAACATAGCCATATTCGTTGATAGGGCTGCCAAACCCACATTAGCAGAAAATATGAAGGAAGCAATCTCTGTTGAAAAACGTATCACTGTTTTAGAAAAGAAAAATGCTCTTGAAGAAAAAAATCCAAAAAGGTTACTTTCAAAGATGATTAAAAAAAGAAAGCAGTTAAAGACCCATATGACATGGAAGGTTTACAAAAGGTTCTGAAAACTATGTCCAATGAAATGGTGGAAATAAAAAAGCAGGTAGTTGAAACTGTACTAAAAAACCATTTAGAAATTTTAGAAGAAATCAGTCAACTGACCCTAAACCACCTAATGTTATATTCAATGCAAAATCAGATCTAGATGGTGATGAAGATGAAGACACAATTTTATGATCGGAGGAAACAAAAGAAGATGAAATAGTTGAATGTCATGGAATGTGGGACTTTATGTTGCCTAACTCTGATACTGAAAGTGAACAAGAAGCTCTCCCAGTAAATACCAGAAGTAAAAATGCAACAGAGCCTATTCAAACAAATCCAAAGAAGAAAAATTCAAGCTCTGTTGCTAAAGACAAAGCTCCCATGAAGAAAACTCCAGTTGTGCCTACCAAAAATCAACCATCATCCTCTAATCCTCCATCATCATCTAAAATGTTAGTAGTTTCCAAGTATATGGATTATAACATCATGGAAGACATGAAGAAGACTTGAGAAAATATGTCCTTATATAAACTTAGCAAGCTCAAACATCAACATAATTTTTTACTAAAAGAATTGAATGTGGTACCTTCTTCTCCTCTTCCAACCAGTGTATTATCCAAGGCAGCTAAAGGATAAAGTAAGCCACCATCAGATAAAGTATATGCTACTGATGTTGTTTTGATCAAAGATAGGTCCAATTCTCATACTCCTCCTTTTCTCTTGACTTATGAGATCTATAATCTAAATATGCATAACCTGCTGATAAATTCAGGGGCTTCATCAAACATTATGCTAGCCTCAGTTTGCCCCAAATTAAACATTGAGCCCCAAAAATATGCAGTTCATATTGTTCAATTAGATTGGACTAAAGTGCAAGTGTTAAGAGAGATTAATTCAGTTACTATTATATTATCAGTTGATCCCAGAGTAGTTCAAAAATTGATATATTGATCACTCACATCCCTGAGTTTTATGGTTTAATTCTAAGCAGGGATTGGTCTGAGAAACTCCATGGTTACATTTCCACTAATTGGTCTCACATGTGGCTTCCCTATAAAAGGAAACCAAATCAAATCAAAATAGATCGAGAAAAACACATGACTCATACAATAACGAAGTTTGAACAAGAAAACCAACCTGTAGCTTTCAATAATAACATTCTCAGAAATTACTCAGCTAAGTCATTCTTTGGAAATTTTAATGCTCAACAATCACCTTTTCCTGTTAATAGTATTGCATCACAAATTGAAAATTTCTCTCATACTAATACTTCAAGATGTGTTAGTATCGCTGATGAACTTGTAAATAAATCTGTAGATAAGCCTTTATTTTGGTATTTATAATTTGATGGATCAAAATCCACTAACGGTGCAGGAGCAGGGTGTATTTTAGTTAGTCCAGAAGGGGAAAAAACTATGCTATCATGCAGACTAGAATTTGAATGTACCAATAACACTGCGGAATATGAGGCATTGATTCAAGGGATCTATAAAGAAATAGGCTTGAATATTCGATATCTAAAAGTATTTGGTGATTCCGAAATTATCATCAAACAAGTAGGGAACACTATCCATTGTCTCTCAAGACATCACAAACATTATCAATCCCTTGTTCAAGATCTCATAACTCATTTTCTGGCATTCAACATTTCTCTTATTCTAAGATCTCAGAATGCAACAGCTGATTTATTGGCTAATGTTGCTTCTAAGCTCCTTCCATTCAAGGATTATAGTCCAGATAGGTTTTCAATTGAATTAATTTTTCGGCCATCTGTCCCAGACAATGTCACCAATTGGCGGGTATTTAACTTGACTTCTGAAAAATATTATGATGATCAGATTATCGATGAAAAAGATCATGATCTTCAAATAAAACAACGAATAAATGAGAATTCTATTCCTAACTCTGTGGTCAAGCTAGCAGATATCTATGATATCAAAGATAGATTCAAAATGTCACTAATGCAGAACTTCAAAGTTCTACTTTAAGGTTTGAATTAGTAAATCTTAGTATTGATGCCAAACCACAAAATGTCAATCTAGGACTTGAACTCACATCAAAAGAAAGATTTGCTTTCATCAGATTATTAAACAAATACAAAAAAAAAGCTGCTTGGAATTACAAAGATTTGAGAACTTATGATACTTCTATCATTCAACACACAATTCCAATGATTTGTGATGAGAAACCTATACAACAAAAGTTAAGGAAAATTCACCCAAATCTTGGAAGTCAAATCAAAGAAGAGTTGAATAAACTTCTGAAGGCCAAAATAATTTTCTCAGTCATACATTCTAAATTGGTTTCAAACTTGGTACCTGTAAGAAAAAATAATGGTGATATTAGGATTTGCATAGATTTTAGAAATCTCAATAAGGCATGTCAAAAAGATAATTTCCCATTACCAACAATAGAACAGATACATCAATCAGTAGTTGGTTCAGAGTTAATGTCCTTTCTTGATGGTTTTTTAGGATACAATCAAATACTGGTGCATCCAGATGATCAACTAAAAACTACATTCAAAACTAAATGGGGAACATATGCTTATCAAAAAATGCCTTTTGGTTTGATAAATGTTGTAGCTACGTTCCAACGAGCCATGGATATAACCTTCAAAGGTTTAATCAATAGGTCAGTTTTTGTTTACTTAGATGACATAACTGTCTTTTCCAAGAAAAGGGCCAATCATCTACATGATTTAAAATAGATCTTTGAACGATGTAAAAGGTATGGGATTTCTCTAAATCCCAAGCAATCATTCTTTGCTCTTAACGAAGGTAAACTCTTAGGGTTTAATGTATCCAAAGATGACATATATATTGATCCCGACAGGATAAAAGAGATTTCTAATATTCCTTTGCCACATAATAAGAAATCAATGCAATCATTTATAGGACAGATAAATTGTGTAAAAATATTTGTTCCTGATTTTTCTCATATAGTCTTACCTTTACAAACTATGATTAAGAAAAATTTAGTTTTCAATGGCGACATAACGAAAAAGAATCCTTTGATTCAATAAAATAGGCAATCATTAATGCTCCTGCATTCAATACTCCCAATTTTTCTAATCATTTTTGTTACACAATAATTTGTCACCATTGGTCACCGTCCCTGTTACCCCTATTTTCGTACATTGGAGGATACATTCTCGGACATGTGAGCAGTGACATAGCCTAAAAACACTTGCATTATGTTCCCCTGAGTATGTACTTCATGTTCCCTGAAGACACCTTCTACAAATTATGCCTGAAAAGTGCCCTTTTTCCATTGGCGCAGGTACACAGTGTCTTATCCGCGCCAATCACTGAGATCCTCAAAAAGGGGCGGGCCCATTGGCGCTCTGTCCTAGAACAACACTCGCGCCAACTAAGTTTGGTAATGATTTTTGACAAACGCGCACCCATATGTTTTTTCCTTTCAGATCATGAAGTCTTTTGAGGGGAAAAATCCATCTGATAGAGGTCGAGAGTCATCATCTATCCTTGACATCTATCCTCAGTAGCTTTTTGGAGATAATGTCGATCCACAATGGGCGTTCTGGTGCATTGAATCTTCCTCCCTTCTCCATTTATAAAAGTCTGTCCTCAGGCATTAGACAAGGGAGTTCTGGAGTAATGCTAGTTGTGATTATGCTTGTCTAGAGTGATAGTAAGAGTCTTGAAGCAT